>BQNB010009777.1:0-85839 GCA_026074375.1 Tanacetum coccineum
AGTTACACAAATCTTGACTAGTTATTAAACAAAACTATGTACAACAAAAAAGTTATTGTCATTTAGTTCTGTTTATTTATTTGTTTTTTTTTAATTTGCAGGTATGTTCGTGTATGTGACCGCCAGGAATGGTCCGCTAGGAAGATATTCCTAGCGGCCTATTTATTGTTAAACATATTAATAGACTGATTGAGATACTAGAACCTCACAAATGAATAAGACAAAGACATCGGGAAAGACCAAAGGATCACAAGACACAATATACACTATTATCCACTGGATAATAGAATGCCCTCCGTTCTAGAACAGTCAACCCAGGAATTAAGGGGCTTTGTTTACTAAACATGTTACCTAGCTGACTAGGGATGGCAACGGGTCGGGTTCGGGGCGGGTTTTAGTGTACCCGCACCCGCACCCGTTTATAATATCCACATCCGTACCCGCCCCATTACTCGTTGGGTACCCGGTTAATATTATCCATCGGTTTTTCGGGTTTCCCCGCGGGTATCGGGTATTCCCAATTAAATATTTTTATAGAAAAATGACGGGTATCAAGATTAAGTCACACTAAAATTCATCGAAAAATAAAGCAAAACACCCTTATATATTCAAATTTTTTAAAAGTTAAAGAAAACAAATACCGTATTAGACGATTTAGCGCTTTCGAATAATTTATGTAACATTCAAATGTGTTAAATAATAGAAATAGTTATATAAAAAATACAATGGAATAAATTATATGTAATAATATATATACTTTAATTAATTATAATAACAATAAAGCGGGTACGAATTCGGGTAAACGGATACAGGTACGGGTACGGGAAATCGGGGCGGGTATTATCAAAACCCGTCACCGAACCCGGCTAAATTCTTTTATCAATACCCGTACCCGCATCCGAACCCGCCAACCCGCCCCCGAACCCGACCCAACCGGTTTGGGTTTCGGTTTTCCCCATCGGTTTTGGGTGCTTTTTCCATCCCTACTAATGAGTTGTTGCCGTCACTGAACTCGGGTACTGAAAGACCTTTCGAACTATAGTGGATCAAATAGCTGCTTATTCTTTGGTAAGGAAGGCTGTTCGCCAGGTAAGGCCTTGGACTGCTTGTTCGTAAGTCAGTACAGCACTAGCACAGATGCTTTTCATAGATCCACTTAATGAATCTCCACAAGACTCAACTTCTCAAAGATCATCATCTAATGTGAGACAAATCCACACTCCATTCAAACACCTTGGTAGATGGACTAAGGTTCATCCTATAGCAAACGTGATTGGTGATCCTTCTTGCTTTGTATCTACAAGGAAGCAACTTGAAACTGATGTTATGTGGTGTTATTTTGATGCTTTCCTAACTTTAGTAGAACCAAAGAACTTCAAACAAGCAATGACCGAACCGTCATGGATCGATGCAATACAAGAATAAATTCATGAATTTGAAAGACTTAAAGTTTGGGAATTGATGCCGTGTCTAGATTATAAAAGTATTTCTTGATCAGCTGAAAAATAGATTTATAAGGTCAAGACATATGAATTTGGCAGGGTATTAAAGAATACGGCAAGACTCGTTTCTCAAGGATTCAGACAAGAAGATGGAATCGATTTCGAGGAATCATTTGCACCGGTTGCTAGAATAGAGGCCATTCGTATCTTTGTAGCAAATGCCGCTCACAAGAATATGACAATCTACCAAATGGACGTCAAAACGGCTTTCTTGAATGGCGAGCTTCGGCTCGAGGGAAAAACTGAAGAAAGAACAGCTCTTTGAAAGCTGCCCAAGTCAAAGTAAGGACCCATGCATCTCCTCCTTTGGCCTGCTTATAGGCCTTCCACCAAGCCAACGCATCACCCTCGAACTTATACACAGCCAATCTGGTCTTAAAAGCATCATTGCAATCCATCACGTCGAAGATCTTCTCCATATGGGAGATCCAATTCTCAGCATCAACAGGGGCTACTGCCTTCTTGAACGAATCGGGTAACCAATAAATGCACAAAACCCTAATTAAAATTTCCCCCAATAATTACATAATTTTTATACATTCATTAGCATGTATTGGACCTGGGAAAAATATAAAAACCCTAACCCTAATTCGTTTTTCAATTATTTCTTCCTTTTTCTCTTTATTTCACAATTCGGCAAAACCATGAAATCCCAAATAATTATTTCGAGTTCCTCTAAAAATTATTTAGCATTTTATCTGACTTATACATGATATATACAAGCTGAGAAAAATATAAAATCGTTGGTAACAATTATTTAAATGCCGATTTCATTTCTTGCTAAAAATTAGGGTTTAGAACATGATTAACCTAAATCGACCCCTAGATCATGCATAATAATTTTTCTCATGAACATACTGAATTAACATGATGAAACTTGAGTTATAAAAATACCTTTGACAATTGTTGATGATTTTATGAATTTATGAAGGATTTTCGAGTCAATTGAGTACCATAAATCAAACCACACCTTAACCCAATGAACCAGCAATTTTCCTAGCTTCCCTTGATCTCCAAGAACCCTAGAAAAATCGTTCCTTGCTGGAGAAAATTTTGGATGCCTCCTCTTTTGATTTTTCTTTGTGCCGATTTAGTGTTTTTAGGGTTTTGCAAAATGAAATTGATAAGATAAATATAGGAGACCTATATTCTAATAAGTGGCCGAAATTTTTGATGTTTAAAAAAATAGAAATCAGATTTTATGGATTATCAAATTTATTTTGCTATTATCTTTACTTATTTACTTTATTTATTAATACATATATAATTAATGTAATAAATTGGCATACATAATATATATACATAAGTATTTATTTTTCTTGTATAACATAATGTATTTTATTCTTACATAAATTTCATAATTGTTACTTGTTGCATTTTCATAATTTATAGCATTAAAATGAATTTATTTAAGCTTTTATACATTTTTCTTTCATTAGGGGCATTTTGGTCATTTTACTCTTATGGAGATTTTTAGGTTTTACACATATCCTATATATATGTATATATGAAAACATAAAAAATCCAAAAATATTTTCCTTTTTATAAAATTTTACATAAACAAAAGAAAAAATTAAAAAAATCAAAAAAATATAAAAATATGTATCTCTGGCATGTCTTTTGAAAATCGATAACATTTACGGTCTTAGAAATGTCATTCAATAATGATACGAGGCTGTAAATGAAGTTCGAGCAGAAGTTTCAAAAGCTTTCAAAACATGCCAAAATGGCTTGCTATTATTTCCGATAGTAACCCGGTCTTCATCTTAAAGGCAAGTATTTCAAAAAGAAAACTTGACCTCTCAACGGGAATTTATTCTCGGGCATGGTCTACTTTATGACCATGCAAAGGCTTGTGATTACTTTGCATCACAACCCGTGCTTCCTTTATTCCATAAGTGTACGTGTCAGTGCGCTTATGTGTCAAAATAAGAGAAATCTTATTTTCTTGGGTGTTGATTTTCAAAATATACAATAATCATCTTTCAGATTCAACAAATCATCATTTTTTAAGACAATTTTGATCCATCAAATAACGACTACAGCTCTTTCAATAGAAAACGGGTCATTATTTGAGGGGGAGAAACTGTCAAAATCATCTTCTTCATAATTAATAAGGTGTCAATCGGAAAAGGTTTTAATGATATCGGGAGAATATTTCAAGGGGAGTTAATTAATTTTAACTCAATCGGGCTTTATTTGTTATATGTTTAATCTTTTAGGGGTATTAATGCAAACTGTGAGATTTTTTTCTTGTTTACTAAACCTTAGGGACTAGTTTTGCCATTTAGGAAACTTGAGTTTGCCTTAGGAATAGTTTAAATAGAAAAATTAAAACATTATTGAACCTCAGGGGGCATTTATGCCAAACCTTAAAAGATTTGAACATAAACACCCTCCTTGTCACTCTGTCTCTCGTCACACACACACATAAACCTTGAATCCACCATTGTTAAATGGCAAACCCTCAAGAATTCATTCAATCCTCGTTCTAAGCTTAAGTTACACGTGTTAATGCTAATGCTTCCATATTATCTGACCCAATCATGATTTTTATGCTCGGAAAACCCAAAATTCGAACTAAGTTTTGTCACCATCAAAAAGTTAATGAAAAGATAAATTGATTGAGGGGTTTTGGTCTAAATGGGGTCTAGATGTTGTGCCCAAAATAGTTTTTAATGGGGATAACTTCTTTATGGGTTTTTATCGATTCTTGAAATTCGAATTAAGTAAAAATAGGCAAAAACTTTAAAAAGTTTATGGGTTTAGGTTTAGAACGATATAATGAATGATTAAGTGCATTTGAATGTTATTTAACATGCTTGTTAGAAAAATCTTGAATATTTTGGGTTTTCATGTTCATATGGCTCGAAATTGGCATAAATCAAGATTTTTGTGGTTAATTCATGTTAAAAAGATGTTAGAATGATTCCTAGATGCTACGTGACCATGAAATGATAGATATTGTTGCTTGAATAAGGGGAAAATGTTAGTGTAAAAATCCAAACAGGCGAACTATACGTTCTTTCATAACTCAGGCGAACAATACATAGGGATTACACAGGAGAACTATACATATATGATTACACAGGCGAACTATACGTATATGGTTGCTCGGGCGAATTATACAATCCTGCATAGGCGAACTATATGTGCATCAGTTAGACAGGCGAACTATACAGACCTAATTACAACAGGCGAACTATACGTAGGTGCCTAACACAGGCGAACTATACATAGGCTCTTAACACATGCGATTTATACACTATCTATAGGCAAACTATACTTGATTTTTTCTTGTAGAACAAATCTCATAATATTGGTAATCCAATAGCATAACCTTATCTAAGTAGAATTATTCCATATCTTGTCACTTAGTGATTATCTTAGGTTTAATTTTCCTTAGTAATCTTAGTAATTGCCTTGATTTTAATAGTTGGCCTATAGTTAATGTTGTATATGAGTGTGTGTGTCTCCTTTTTGCATGTGTATTAGTTCTTTGCATTGTGTGCATGTGTAGTAACTTGTTGCCTAGTAATTGTTTGCCTATCCCTTGTTGTAAATCCTGTCCTGCATCAATAATCGTGCATCATGGTCTAAATTGTCTATCTGTTATATATATATTTGTTTGTATATGAACTGTATGTGATAAATCTTAGCAGAATCATGTCTTCCATTACTGCTCAACAAACCAAGCTTGATCTTGAGCTTGTTCCTAAGGAAAATAGACTTGATATCAGAAAATGAAATGGAAGAATCCCTCGCGGATTGACACCAAGAGAACCCATATTTCAAGTCAATCCGGATGTTATCGCTCTCACTCCATGCTATCATGTATTTCTCATCACTGCGGATGTCCCTAAAGTGTACATGCACCAGTTCTGGGATTCTGTGTACAAGCATGACACCTTCTACAGATTCAAGATTGACAAGAAGAAACGATTCAAACTTACTTTGGAAGTCTCCAGAGATATCTTTCAGATTTGCCCAAGAGTACCGGGTAGAGACTTTGACCCCCTTCCTTATGAAGAAGACATTGTGTCTTTCTTAAGAGAACTCGGTCATACTGGGGAGATCAATTCACTCAATGATGTTGTTGTCGATCAGATGCATCAACCCTGGAGATCTTTTGCTACTCTTATCAATCGGGGTTTATCTGGAAAGACTAGTGGTCTTGACAAGCTTCGTCTCTCCAGAGCTCAAATCCTTTGGGGTATGTTCTATCAGAAAAATGTAGACTATGTGGAATTACTTTGGGAAGACTTCATCTACCAAATTGAAAACAGAGTCTACAAAAAGCAAGAAAAGATGTACTACCCTCGATTCACCAAAGCTATCATTCACCACTTCCTTATTCAAGAAAAGTCACTTTCCTGGAGAAACAAAATTAGGATGCAAACCTCAAAAGATGACTACTTGATTAATTCCTTAAGATTTGTCTCTGCAAAAGAATCAATTCAGATCTATGGAGCTATTCTTCCTGATTGTTTGACCAGTCCAGCGATGAAGGAAAGTAAAGCGTACAAGACTTATCTAGGCTATGCTACAGGTGATGTACCTCCCAAGATGGCTCAAAAATTTAAGAAAGCTTCTCCATCTAAGAAAGACAGTGATCTAATCCTTGTAGATGAAGAACCTATCACAAAAGGCAAACGAGTTAAGAGACCTGCCAAGAAGTTTACAGCTAAGCCAACAGCAGGTGTCGTCATCAGAGAGGCTCCTATGGAAACAAAGTCTAAAAGTAAGGAAAAGGAAAAGGTGGATGTTACTCGTGGGAATGGAATTGAATTGCTATCTGAAGTAGCGTTGACAGAAGAAGCTCAGATGAAAGAAGTAAGAAAAAAGAGCTTAAGGGACTTTCACAAGACACATCCTAGTGGTTTTGGTACGGTTGCCGAAAAACCACCAAGTGTTGATAAGATCACACCTACTGTCACAAGTGAAGGAACTGGTGATAAGCCATGGGTTCCCGATGTGACAGAAGATGACTCTACTAGGAGTGAATCTGAGTCTTGGGGAAATGATGAAGACGACAGCAACAATGATCAAGATTCAAGTAATGAAGACAGTGAACAGGAGAATGAAAGTGAAGAGCAAGTATCTGATTCGGAGCAAGAAGAAGAATCTGAAGATGATGATTAAGAAGATGAGGAGTTTGTTCATACTCCCTTTCCCACTGATGATAAAGATGATGATAATCTGGAATAAAAAAGTAATGATGTGAATAAAAGCGATGAAGAAAGTGATGATGTGATTAAAGGCGATAAAGAAATTTTTCAAGGTGAGGGTGCTGATATGATTGACGCTCAACAAGGGAATGAAAATTAAGAGACTACTCAAGAACAAGTTGTTGAAGATGCTCATGTGACAATTTCTACTGTTATGAAGAAGACTGAAGTTCCTGTTACTAGTTCTTCTCGTTCATCCGACTTGGCATCCAAATTCCTAAATTTTTCAGATATTCCTCATACTGATGCATAAATTGTTTCTCCACTAGATGTTCATGTCCACCTCCCAAAAAACTCAGGCACCCACTCTTCTTACAATACCAGTTTTTGTTATCACTGAATCATCACCTTTATGCACAAACATTCCTTAATCATCACAAACCTTCACACCTCCACCAATACTGACAACACCCAATACATCACCGACAATTGAAACTACAAATCCTCTATCTACACTTCTTGACTTTGCATCGGTCTTTCGATTCAACGATAGAATAACATCATTGGAAAAAGAAGTTGCTGAACTTAAAAAGGACCCTCTACACACTCAAGTGACAACTTTAGTTGATGAACATCTAGACACACGATTAGGAGAAACCAAAGAAGAATTCATAAACTTCCTTTCGGAGTCACTCACGGTTAGAATCAAAGAGCAAGTAAAAGATCAGCTGCCTCATATTTTGCCTAAGGAAGTGTCTAACTTCGCTCCACCTGTGATCGAATCATTGATTAAAGAATCACGTGATGAAGTTACTCTAGCAAAGGTGTCTTCTCAACCACATTCTACTTATGAGGCTGCTGCTACACTTACAGAATTTGAGTTAAAGAAGATTCTTCTCGACAAAATGGAGAAAAGTGAATCATATCTAGAAGCTCCTGAATACCGAGATTGCTATGATAGTTTGGAAAAATCTTATGATCTTGACAAAGATTTCTTCTTCTCTTATGATGTATATTCATTGAAGTGTAGCCGAAAAGACAAGGATAAAGATGAAGACCCTTCCGCTGGATCAGACCGAGGGTTAAAGAAGAGAAAGACAAGCAAAGATGCAGAACCAACCACAGGTCTGAAAAATAAAGATTCAACGTCTAGCTCCTCCAAAGGCACTAAGTCTTAACCAAAACAATCTAGAAAGTCTGATCAATCAGAGGAACCAGTGTTTGTGGTTGCAGATTCAGGCATGCCACAAGATCCAAGAAGGAATCTGGTGGTGAATTGTGATGAAACTAGGAAGATATATGCCTTAGTCGTGATGGTTTAATGAAACTTACACCACCTAAGTCCCACTGATCCTGACCGGCATGTAGGCAAGACTACACAAAAAGGACCAACTCAAAATTAGTTGATGACTCTTGCGGCTTCCACTCGTACTGATAAATCATTGAAGGACTTTGATGAATTGATGAGCACTCTAATAGACTTCTCTTCATACATCTTGAATGGCCTAAAAATTGAGAATTTAACTCAAGAAATCCTACTCGGACCAGCATTCAGACTACTCAAAGGCACCCGCTCTAATTATGCTGAATTAGAATATGACTTTGAAGAATGCTATAAGGCTCTTTTAGAAAAGCTTGATTGGGAAAATCCTGAAGGCGATGACTATCCATTGAATCTTTCCAAACCCTACCTTTTGATCAAGCATGGAAAACGTCAAAGAGTACCATTTGAATACCTCATCAACAATGATCTCAAGTATCTACAAGGAGGAGTTTTGATTATGACATACACGACGTGTACTGCCAAGTCAAAGGCCACTCAGTATGATCTACCAGGCATTAAAGACATGGTTCCAAACATATAGAGTCCTGTTAAAGTTGCTTATGATAGATATGCGTTATGGGGTATCTCACATTGCAAAAAACAACGTATGTCCGTCTACTGCATAGGCAAGGGCGTACAATCAAGAAAGATTATGTATTTTTATAAAACGTATTCTGGCCGTTCAATCATGTATAGGTGAATGAGGAAAACACTGGATATGGTACTTGGAAGAGATTGTAGTGAGAAGAGCAGATAACGTATTATACATATTCAAGGAAGGTGACTTTCTACGACTTCGGATCAAAGATATCGAGGATATGTTACTTCTTGTGGTTCAGAATCGGCTCACAAATCTATTAGGGGATGATGTTGCTGACTTCGCAATAGTACTAAGAATGTTCACCAGAAGTCTGGTTATTCAAAAACGAGTCGAAGATCTTCAACTTGGAGTTGAAATTTATCAAAAATAGATCAACGTCACCAAGCCTAATACTACAAGACCAGATCTCATAAAAAGGCACCCGTACACTCCATACAAAGACCCTCAAGGATTAATTTATGTCGACGAATTCAAAAGGAACAGGTTGATGCGCTCCGACGAACTAAACAAGTTTAGTGATGGCATGTTAACAAGACTTCTTTCTTCGCTCGAAGACTGAACCCAAGAATATCGACATGGAGTACTTGTTCGAGAGAAGATGGAGCAACATTGGAAAGAAAAGAGGCAGTTCCTGATCAAGGACCATCAACAAAGCTGCTAAGGAAAGGAGGATGATGAGAGTTTGGAGAATTTGTTGGCAGTAGATAGACTTAGCGGAGACTGGACCTCAGACTGCTGCAAAAAAAACAATATGGACCTAGTCATATTTTGTTCATATCTCAAAAGGTCCTTTGTATATCATTAATTTGTGAATTTGTATATATATAGTGTAGACTTATGGTAAAAATAAGGTGTGCTCGAGTATAAAATTTTCAAGAATTTCTTAGTAAATTCAAAAAATTTCTAATTATTATACTCAGCACAGTCTTATATTCCCTCAAAACTTGAGGGGGGGGGGGGGGGCATTAAAATGTTCCTTTATAGTGATTATGTAACATTTGTCCCCGAACGTTTAATCAATTGATATCCAAAATATCAAGGGATTAACATTTTGGATAAGGGGAGAAAATGTGATTAAACTAAATCTAAATTGTATTGATATGTGATCATATAAAATGGACTCGATGCACTCCAACACTTAGCATGTATTACGATTACGGTGCACATGTTAAGGGGGAGATTTTAGTGATGATGAAAAAACTTCAATGTGTATAATCTTTTGATATGTATATCAAACACTTTTGATTCGATCTTTCAATTAATTTTGGTTTACGATTGTGATGGAATACCTAAAGACCGTACCAGTGTACTTAAAGTTATTAGGTTATAAGGCGGTTAGCATAGGTATTCAAATCCCATGTCGCTAGAATGGAGGGATCACCAAGGGATATCCACTAGTTAGTGTAGAAGTCCTTAGGTATGATACAAAAGGAGAAAAAGTGAGAATCGGGAATAATGCCGACTGAGATGGAACTAACACTGGAACAAACCCAACAAGGTGTTAGTTATGAAATCTAGGTAACCATTAAAGGGGTTAAAGAATGAAAAAGAAATGTAAAGATAAAGGGTGAAAAGAAAGAAGCCTCCATTAAACTTAGGCAGAAACCGAGACAATACTAATCTGTCAGAGAACCACTATAGTTGTTATATGACATTGGAAGATAGTCATGGAACAGTACGATAATGCACAACCCTCCCTAGCCACTCAAGATCTCTCAACAGACTCTTGTTTCATTTCTCATAAAGATTATACGCATTTCTATCAACTTTCTCACTCTGAGTTAGTTGGTATTGAAAAGATGGTAGTATGCTCCAGCCTTCGATCACTAAAAACAAAGTGCACTATTGAGTCTAGAGCAAAAAGAGATCATCTATAAATCTCATTAGGACACTTGTCAAATCATGCTTGCTATATCACACAATGTGAATAACAAGTTAACATATTAAGAGTCCTACGCATTATCTTTGTGATTTTGTCAGAACATCCGAGTGATTTCATTCACTATGAAGATGGAAATCCTGCTTGAGCCAACATCAAACAAGCTCATGGTAGGTGACTTGTGTGATTCTATATGAATCAAACTTGTGACAACTGGAAGATGGTGCGATTCTATAAGAATCAAACTTGTTACAGGTTATGAATTGACGATTGTTGATGAATTTTTGAAATGATTAACACTCTCAATGTGTCACAAAACCACTTTAGCAAGTGACATGTCGATTGATTTTCAAATCAATTTTTTATTTCAATCGGTGAGATAGTAACTCGTTGGTTCACTCTTATCGTGTTGTCTGCTTTGAGACGTTCCGATAATAAGAACATGCTAAGTTTGATGAATCTGATACATATGTGCTAGAAAGATTCGATACTTCAGCTGGAAATCCTGTCAAGAAGATTCTTCTTAAATTGAATCTACCTGATCACAGGTCGATCCTCACGGATTCGAAGGTTACTCTAACCAACCACGGGCGAATGACAAAGCCATATTCATCCCCCCGCTTTATTGCTAACTATTTTAATGCGGGATATTTAAAGATGGAGGTGAAGGTACCTAATTCCACTGCGACCTCACAAGTTTCATAAGCCACATGGCTCATTCATAACCGAAAAGATATAAGACATCATGAAAGCTCAATAATGTTTCAAGACCCGCTATATGTATTTCATACGTCCTTCTGATTAGCGACAAAGAAAAAAACATGTGTTAAAAAAAAAAAGGGTTAAAGAAATTCAAGAAAGATACATTATTAAAGCTTTTCAAGATTATCAAATCAAGAAAGGTATGAGCATGTCGGTCCAGAAGTCACAAGTTCACGAGAGGGCAAAGTCTACAAGATGGCAAAACGAGATTATGATTGGTTAATGATCTCAAGGTGTTGAAGATCACATTCTTACATTCAAGTCAAGATAAAGGAACAAGCTCACATCAAAAGTCAATGATCACTACATCAAATCACAAGTTAATGATTGAAGTTAAAGACTACGAGCTCAAGACCGAAGTGAAAGCATAGTATGCTAAGTTTAAATTTTTTGTAAATTGGAGTGACCTCCCTTAGGGGGAGATTGTTAGAAATACAGAAAAGTACCGGTCACTTCCAATATAAGTAGTCATAGCTCGTAGTAATTAGTAATGTTATGTTAGTAAGCTAACCGGGCCAAAGATACATAGTAAGCCCATAACACAAGCCCATGGCCTGTTATGCTAGGCATATATAAACTCTCTCCATACATTAAGAGGGTGTTGGTTGTTCATTTCTTACATTACACTAATCTATTATTTTCCTTTTTACTCTCTCTCTCTCTCTAAGTGTTCATCCAACCGTCTCTTTCCCTTTCTAAAACTCTAAGTGAATTCTATCATACATGTGTTAAGATATTCTACAAAATTTAATGCTGCAACCCGGTTTGCCCAACCCGTACTTTTTAAATGTTACGCTTCAACCCGCTAACCCGGTCCATTGTTAATTAATCCCACATTACAACCTGCCATGTATTAGGGTCAAATCTCCCATCTCTACACATATCATTATCATCTTCACATATATTCCAGAACCCTTGTCTCTCTCTCTCTCTCTAAAGAAAATAGATCATATCTAACGTTTAGTTTTGCATGTGTTTGACCAAAGTTTTGGTAGACACTTCATCTCTTTCTAGCTATATGTGGTTTCGTTATGTCGTTTCGTTGGTTTGTTGGTGTTCGCTATGTCATGAGGCAATTGTGAAAGAAAGGTACAATTAGAGTTAATTTTTAATTTAGGGTTTTTGTTGATTTTTTTTGTTTGTTTTTAGAATAGGGTTATGTTTTAATTTTAGGGGTTTATAGTGGGTGTTTGGATTGTCTTATTTTGCCAGCTTATGATGTTGTTTATTTTTTTGGTGGTAGATTTGGGGAAGAAGTTTTTATCATTGTTTTTGGTAATGTGTGTGGAATGGATTATTGTGTTGTATTCTATTTGTGGGGTTATGGGGTTGTTTTGGTGTGAATTGGGTGTTTTGGTGTAGGGTGTTTGTTGTATGAGTTAGATAGAGGAGTTGAATATTATGAGTATTGTAGGAGTGTGGTGGGGGGGGAGGGGGGGCGGGGTGGGGTTGGGGTGTGGCGGGGGGAGAGGCCTTTTTTGTTCGTATTTTGTGGGTGGTTTGTGGATGTAGTGGTGGGGGTTTTGGTGGGGGGTTGGTGAGGGGGTGGTTTTGGTGTATTGTTAAGTGTGGGGTGTCTGAGGGGTGGTGTTTGTGCGTGGGTGGGAGGGTGTGTGTGATGTGTGTGGGGGGGTTGTATGTGAGATGGTATGGGTTATTGAAGTTTTTGTAGAGGTGGGTGTCGTTGAATAGAGATGTTGGAGATGTTGAAGATTTTTTTTGAGGTTTTATTATGGTGAGTATTATTGTGGATGAGTTGTGTATGGGGGTGTGTGGGAGGGGGTGTTGGAGGGGGATTTTGGGGGTGTTGACGGGGGTTTTGGTGTGAGTGGTGGAGGTTAGGGTAGGTGGGGTGTGTGGTAATTAATGGAATTGTTAAGAATATAAATAAAATTGATTGATCTGTAGGGATTGTATGGGGGGGGGGTGTGGGTTGTTGTTGTATTATGTAAATATTTTGTGGTGGGTATGGTGAATTCGATAGAGCTGACCTATGTTTGCAGACATGAAGCTTTTGAATCTTGTTCCCGGTTTCCATGAGAATTGTCTAAGTTTTTTCTTAAGTAGGTGTGATGACCGATTGTGAAAGACTTTTTATAATCTGAACATTGGATATAAGGCACGTTCTTTGCGAAAGGGATGCGATAAAAATCATGGTGATAGCTATTGTGATTGGCTGTCATCAGTTTTAATGACTTGGATAAGGTGATTTACATTGTCGCATGGAAACCTTAGTAAACTTGCAACCATGGCAAATATATTTCTTTTCATCAGTTGTTTTCCTATCCACATCTCATAGGTGAAATTAAATGAGAATCATTTTTGGTGTTTGGCACGTATTTGGGTGGATATTTGCATCTGTATTATATCTTTGCCGCCCACTATGATATCTTGGCAGGATGGCCACGTGGTTGTAGCCATATGTAATATGGTAGCTGAGGTGATAAGAAATTCAATCATGGCTATTGTAAAAATGCTGGCGATGATGATATTTTTATAAAATGCGGGCGATGATGATATTTGTCTGCGTTTGTTGTTTTGGTAAGCGTAGTTTGCCGAAACCCGTATCTTGGGACGACAGCCAAGTGGTTACAGCCATGGTGGGATTTGGTACCGCTTCCATCCTCGCAGACTTGAGCCTTCTTATAAAAGGGTATAACCATTCGTTTCATCACACATTATTAATTAGTGGTTTACATGGCCGAATGCATATGAAACTGCGAGATTTTTTGGTTTTTTTAATGTGGTTGTTTCATTTTCCTTTTCCTTAAAATCTTAATATGTTTTGCATTTTTTTGCACGTTGTAAGCCCTTTAGATATTGGCCTTTTTGTTGTTGTGCAATACGGAGTTAGGTTCTTTTTCTTGGTTTCCATTGTATTATGTTTTTTAGATATGAAAACGAAAAGAAAAGTTTTTATGGAATTGACGGTGAGTTTGTTCTTGCCACCTGTGTTGTATTGCATACCTTTATGGCTGCAACTGTGAGAAAGCATATTTTATTACACGTAGCTTCGATTCAATTGCGCGTTTTGCTATGGCATAAAGCTCCCGCTGGGTTTGGGTGCTCAAGTGGGGTATGATACAATATGCTAAACGATTCAGTGGACCATTTATTCACAAAATACCCTCTTGCTCCCTCCCACGTAGACTTTCTCTCCCAATTATTTAGTTTGAAAAACAAACTCGAAATAGTGGTGCGCAACTCCATCTCTTGGCAGCTAAGGACAGAAACAATAAGTACAAAAAAAATCCACCACTCTTAAGGTACTTTGACAGTGAATATATTACATTGTATTGTAAACAAACTCTAAATGGTGTTTCTTTTTAGAAGGATGATTATTGATAATGATCATATGATTATTGCATATTGAGTGGTATTTAACCAGTTTGTAGTGTTTGGATATAATAAGTTTGAATATCTTATTTATTTGATGGTCAAATAATTGGTTTTAATAGAAAACTTGATATCTAGGAGTCATGTTACTGATAAGTTCTTAACTATGACGCTTTGTTAAACTCTCAAATAGATTATATTATGACTGAAACACCATCACTTTCAGCCATTTTTGTTACAACTAATTATAAGATTCTGAGTATCTCATTTCGTAGGTTGTAAACGATTAGATGTGACCCGTGCTTATTAAACACTTATTCTGAGTATCTCATTTTTGCACGGGTCGCATTTAAACACTTATTCTAAGTATCTCATGTTACTATAACTCTCGACACACAAACCCTCAATGTTATCTCATGGTTTGTGTGAATCCAGAACACAGAAGGTTGTAACGGCCCGTGGCTAACATACATCGCTCTGCATACATGTTTTCTTTACAAACATTATTGATTACCCACTATTGTACCATTTTATCATAATCCTATGCAAATAAATACTTATGTCCCAATCAAATAGTACTCAGTAGCAGCTTTTCTCTTTTTAGAAATCTTATCATCTTAAATCTGCATATAATTTTTTAAATGGGTTGATTAGGATTGTATGTTATGTAGAAAGTATAAAAAAAACAAAAACCTTTGGAATATAGCATGCCCAATGCAGCTTAGTTTGATTTAGCTAACTGGTAGTGCATTTTATTATGCCAAAGTTACGAGGAAAAGAGCGGACATCTTAAATGAACTTATTATTATTAGTTATTAATGCTATTTGTTTGTGCATCTTAGCGTAATAATATTCAATACATGATCCTTAGCATGTGTTAGTTTATAAACTTAGCTGAATAGTATCATATGCGGGATGCTTTGGTTGATAATTGATCGATTTGTTCGTTCATACTGAAACCAAATAGGAATCTTTCAATTAAATTAATAGAAAAGAAACTATTAGTTTAGCTTTGGGTTTGAGTTACAACAAGACGTCAACGAATGTCGGATATGGTTTTTGTTAGAAGTATAGAAAGGGAATACTTCTCTAATATGAGGTCTGCAAGTATACAAGTGTGAGAGTCTGATCTTTGTCTGGTGTGTATGTTCAATTGTTTGTACCCTGAACGAACATCACACATGAGCAAAACACCAATTTTCAAGGCATACAAATAGTCCTTTGTATAGGATGTTGCTACTCTCGACACGTTAACCAAAAATACTAAAACTCTTTTCCAAAGATCACATGATTGACAAAAATCTTAGATTCACAAGCTGTACATAGCAGATAAAATTAGTTAGGACAAAAAAATCTTTTAATCTTAATAGAAGTTAGGATTCAAAACCCAGAATAAAGGTATTTGGGCCCATATAGGCCTTCCATGGGGTAGTCTAAGGACCTGTAAATCCACTCGATAAAAATCTATGTTTGACGTTTGCACATCATTATGTGTTTCTACTACCATTTTGTATATGAATTGGTTAACTGTATTATCTGTCATGTATGGAATATGTGGTAGTCACCAATCTTACCCGTTTGAAGATGTCACAGAGTAATTATTTTAACTTTTCATTGCAACACAATACACAATACAGGTTGTGTCTTCCTGCGATGAATAAAGGAAGAGAAAGGGCATCTTTTATTGAGTTTCTAACTTGGTTGCTACTGGGAGGAGTGTTGGGTCTGCAAATTTTAGTGGAGCTAATCTTTTTTTATTGGTGTGTATTTTTGATCTATTTTAAGTGCTACAAAATCACAAAGATGCTAAATGTCAATTATATAAAATTATTGATTCATTTTATCTAAATTTCAGATGAATGAAGCTGTCATGGGTGCTGTTGAAGAGAAACTTAGTAAAAATGGAGCTGCAGCGAAGGAGGGAACATCAGGATCATTGTTAGAACGCTTACCACATACGATCAAAGCTATTCATTTTTATCAAGGAATGGCAAGAATCTCGCCTTCCTTCTCAAAAGAGGTATGAGTTACTTCTATTTTTGGCATGTCCTACTATTAGAGGTGTGTTAGAAATACGAAAAAGTGTCAGTCACTTCCAATATAGATAGTCGTAGCTCGTAGTAAGTTGTAAGGTTAAGTTAGAAAGCTAACCGGGCTCAAGGCCCATGGATAAGCCCACTAAGGGTCCATGGCTGGCTAATGTAAGGCATATATAAAACCCTCCCCACATGAAAGGGTTGGTTGTTCAATTGTCACATCTTCACATTAACTAATATTAACATTTTTACTTTCTCTCTCCTAAGATGTATCATGCCAACCATCTCTTTCTCTCTCTAAAACTCTAAGTGAATCATTCCATTCTTGTGTTAAGATATTCTACAATTGGTATCAAGATCCACGGGGTGTTTGTGAAGGTTTTGTGTGCGTTTGTTACTCATTTTTATTCGTGTAGTGTGGTTCGAATTCATCAAAAAGTTTTCACTTTAACTGGCAACTGTTCAAGATACAAATTTGCAGGCACAACAAGATTCAATGATTTTATCTGTGATTGAACAAATGTCCGAACAAATGATTAATCATGTGAATAATTGGGAAAAGGCTAATAAGGAACAGAATAATGAATCAATAACCGCTGAGCTTGAGAGATATAAGGAAAGGGTCAAAACTTTTGAACAACGTCTTAATATTGATTTAAGTAGTCGTGAAAAAATGATTGATTCTCAAATGGATGATATGATTAAAGAGAAGCTTGCACTGAAAGAAAAGGTTGACTCACTTGAACAAAATCTTTCTAAACAAATCAAAGAAAAGGAATCTTTATTGCAAACATTCAATGTTTTCAAAAATGAAGCCAAAGAAAAAGAAAATAAATACCAGGAAAACGAAATTGATTTGGAAAAGAAGATTAAGGAACTTGATAATATTGTTTATAAAGTGGGTCAATCTACTCAAACAGTGCACATGTTAACAAAGCCACAATCATTTTATGATAACATTCACAAACAAGCTCTAGGTTATCAAAATCCGTTTATCTCAAGAAAGCTCAGCGGATTAAACCAACCTTGTATGATGGATGTGTTATTTCTAGAAAACATGATGCTATGCATGTGGTTGATGATGAGGAAACATTGATTTTAGAAGAAGAGAGTCGATCAAAAATGTCTGAAAAGGGAAAAACATTTCTCATAAACCTATTGATTATGAAAAGTTAAAAAGACTAACTGAAGATTTTGGGAAACATTTTTCTCTACAACAAGAATTATCAGCTGAACAAGCTTTTCGGTTTCGTATAGTCAATCCAACCATTGAACCTTCTTACACACCACCTGTCATAGTGGATGTTCCTAGTGAACTACCTAAGGTGAGTTTGGTGAATGCAAGCCTTAAAAAGCTTAAATTCCACCTCACCCAGTTTGACTCAGTGGTGAGAAAGAGGACAACACCTAGTGCTCTTGAAGAAGGTGAATGGGGGTTTGAACATACTAAAACTGTTTTTAACAATGAAATTATTCCATTTCTAAAATCTTTAAAAGACATCTTCAATGTGTTTGATAAAGATCTTCTAAATGAAATAACGGAAGTACAAACAGTTTTTGACCAAATGGACGCGGCTGTTCAACAGTCTTCAGTTGATAAACAATGTTTGGAAATTGCTAAGAAAGAAATTCTTTTGGAAAATGATCGACTCTTACAAAAAATCATGTCTCAAGATGTAATGTTAACTGTGATGAATTCTATGTCTTTGAATAATGATTCTGTGAATATGGAAATGCAAGAGTGTGAATCGTGTGAAAAGTGTTTGAATCTTGATGCTGAGCTTTCCAAATCAAAACAAGCATATAATGATTTTTTGAAAAATTATTCACAACTTGAAAAACATTGTATTTCTCTCGAAGCATCAATGCAATTACAACAAGAAGTTTTTCAAAACGATGAATCTTGCGTTAATCAAAATGCTGTTGAAATTCAAGAATATTTTGAAATCAATGATTTGAAAGCTCGGCTACAAGATAAAGACAAGACCATTTGTAAGTTGAAGGCTACTATTAAATCTTTGAGAGAGAATACCAAGGAAGAGAACGTTAATCCTGATAAATGTGATCTTGAGCCCATAAATAAGGAACTGGAAAATAGTGTGGCAAAATTGCTTTCTGAGAACGAACGTCTTTGTAATGAAATTAATCATGTGAAACAGGTTTTTAAAGATCAGTTTGACTCAATCAAACAGACACGTGTTCGTCATAAAGAACAAAGTGACTCTTTAATTAACAAACTGAACTTAAAATCTGTGGAAAATGAGGATTTAAAAGCTCAAATTCAAGACAAGGTTTTTGTGATAACATCATTGAAAAATGATTTACGAAAATTAAAAGGGAAAGAAATTGTTGAAAATGTTGTACACACACCTTCTGCCACCACTATTGCTCCAGGCATGTTCAAGCTTGATTTAGAACCGTTGCCTCCTAGGTTATTGCAAAATAGGGAAGTTCACATAGACTATCTTAGGAACACACAAGAACAAGCTAATATTCTTAGGGAAAGTCAAACAAGCTAAGGCGAAACAACCTTTAGATAGCGAGTTAGACTTTGCCTGTAAGTATACCACAAGAATTCAGGAGTTGCTTGTATATGTTCCAGATACGTGCCCTAATGCGATAACACCTAGTGCTAAGAAGGTCACTGTCAAACCCATGAACAATGTCAAGAAAGTTAGGTTTGTTGAACCTCTCACATCCTCAAGCAAGATTCAATAGGTAGAGTCTTCTAATACATCAGATTCTAACACACCTGTGTTGTCTTCTACAGGAGTGAAGTGTTCTACTAGTAATTACAGATCAAAGCCTCCAGGCAATAAAAAGAATGATAGGATCTCGCAAACACCAAGTAGGAACAAGAAGAATAAATATAAGCCCAACCTAGGAAAGTGAATAAAGTGAATCGTGTTGTAAAACCTGTTTGTGATGTTGATGTTACGCATTCACTATCAAAAGCGAATTCTGAAATTCTCTGTGCTACTTGTAATAAATCTATGTTTGATGGTGTTCATGATAAATGTATTCTTGATCTTGTGCAAAATGGGAATAAACGTACTAAATCTGTTAAGAAACATAAAAAACAAAATGTTTAGAAACCTACGGTTCATGTATTCACTGAAGTAGGATTTAAGTGGAAACCAATAGGCAGAATCTTCACTATAGTTGGTAACTCATGCCATTTAACTAGGATCACCTCAACTAACGTAGTGCCTCCTAAGCAAACCACTTCCCACTCAGATGAAATACAAAAACCAGAGATAAAAGTCTATAGCAGGAAATCTAAAAATGTTAGAAACATAGGTTCGAGTAAAATAACTAAGATTGGAGAATCTAAGAATGCAAACCACTCGGAACCCAATCAAATTTGCGGATCCACTGCAATAGATATTCCATCGTCTTATTCTCTTGTAATTACAGGTTGTCCAGATTGTACTATGGTATCTGGACTCTGGATGATCGAAACACATGACAGGGAATCGCTCTCAGCTCATGAACTTTGTTAGTAAATGATAACGCCCAAATTATACATGTTTTATATGGCGTTATTTATGTGTATTTTATCATTTCTTGTGAACTTTTGGTACTTAATTAAGTTTGAATTGCTTATAGGTTCACTTGAAGACTCTAGAGACCCAAGCTCATGAATCTATACATTTTGGGAGACGAATACAAGAAAAGAAAAGATTTCTAGCCAAAGATCAAGAAGTCCGCCGCACTTGCTACATTGTGCGCCGCACTTTCATGTGAAGCCAAAACACCGCCGCACTTATAATATTGTGCGCCGCATATTCTCCTAAAGTTTGAAGAATTAAAGTCTAATAAATGCACCTGCATTAACTCCTCAAAACCGCCGTACTTATTTACAAAACCGCCGCACTTTGCACCCAATCTTGCCTATAAATAGAGGACGAATTTGCATCCTCAAATCATCCCATTCTCTTCATTCTCTCTTCATCAATAATCTCTCACACACACATATTTCCCTCCTTTCACCAAAAACACCAAGAAATACCTCCTAAGTTTAAGAGAAAGATCTAACGATCAAGAACGAAGACGGTTTCCTAATTAGTTATTGAAATAATGGAAGTTTGTGTAAAATCTACTTTTGTTATGAACTCCTTAGCCATGAGAGGCTAATTCTCTCATGACTACTCGGTGAAGTTATGATAATGAATAAGTGTTTGGTATGATTTTGATCATTTTAATCTTAAGCTTATGTTACGAACCTGTTATATCTTATCTTATCCATTTTTTCTTATCAACTTAGATTATATAATCACATCGGTATAGGTCGAAAGACCTGTTATGATCTATGTGGTTATAAAGATTTGTCTATGGCCTTTAACGTTTGTGCTGAGAAATCCACTTTCGTAAATTGATAAACAAAATAAGCTTTGATATAATAATAATTGGATTATTTGAGTGACACATTTGGTCTAGTTAACTAAATATAAGTCTTAAGTTAATCAAGTTAATTCGTAAAAAAGTTTTCTGACGAGAAATCATTTTTATAAATTAAAGCCACATCTTCAAGGTGAAATCATTTTCAACACTTATGAATTATTCTCAACTATCTGAGTAGTCATCTTTATTATCATTGATAAAACTAAAGTTATTTTCAAAATTGTTAAAGTCTATTTTCTTTCTGATTATTCGAACACTACTCTAATCTCTGTGGACGACCTGGTCTTACCTAAAAAGATTATATTTCATACGTGTGTAGGATCCCTTTGCTTAATGGATCTTAACCTTTAGCTTGTAAAGGGTTTGTTGCCTTAGATAAATCTAAAGTAACATTTCTTAACAACCTTGTATTCCACCAAACAGAGATTATTAGGATTGTTTGTTTCAACCAATGTTCAACGAATACTTTAATCCTCCAACAATTGTTGTCTCTCTAGTTCAAGAAGTTGTTGCTTAAAGAGCTAAAGTTTTAGCTGATTATCATGTGTCAACTTCCATTGATCAGGATGCTCCATCAACAAGTATTCCTTCATCACAAGAACATGAACAGTCTCCAACCATTTCTTAAGGTTTTGAAGAATTACCAAAAACACCAACATTTCATGATGATCCACTTAATGAATCTCCTCATGAAGACTCAACTTCTCAAGGATCATCTACTAATGTGAGACAACTTCGCACTCCATTTAAACACCTTGGTAGATAGACTAAGGACACCTATTAGCAAACATGATCGATGATCCTTCTCTCCTCGCTCTGTATCTACAAGAAAGCAACTCAAAACTGATGCCATGTGGTGTTATTTTGATGCCTTCCTTACTTCAGTAGAACCCAAGAACTTCAAACAAGCAATGACCGAACCATCATGGATCGATGCAATGCAAGAAGAAATTCATGAATTTAAAAGACTTGAAGTTTGGGAATTGGTGCCGTGTCCAGATAACGTGTTCTTGATCAAACTCAAATGGATTTATAAGGTCAAAACAAATGAATCTGGTGAGGTACTAAAGAATAAGGCTCAACTAGTTGCTCAAGGATTTAGACAAGAAGAAGGAATCGATTTCGAATAATCATTTGCACCGGTTGCTAGAATTGAGGCCATTCGTATCTTCGTAGCAAATGTCACTCACAAGAATATGATAATCTACCAAATGGACGTCAAAACAGCTTTCTTGAATGGCGAGCTTAAAGAAGAGGTCTACGTTTCTCAACCAGAAGGATTTGTTGATCAGGACAACCCATCGCATGTGTACAAGCTAAAAAAGGCTTTTTACGGTCTAAAACAAGCACCACATGCATGGTATGATATGATGTCAAGCTTCCTCATCTCTCAACAATTCTCCAAAGGTGCAGTTGATCCAACAATCTTCAAACGGCATGGTGGAAACGACATATTACTGGTACAAATTTATGTTAACGATATAAGATTTGCATCAACTAATACTGCCATGTGTTATGAGTTTGTTACTCAGATGACCAATAAGTTCAAGATGTCGATGATGAGACAAATGTCATTCTTTTTAGGATTACAAATATCTCAAAGTCCCAGATGTATCTTCATAAACCAATCTAAATATGCTTCTGAAATTGTTAAAAAATATGGTTTGCATACTACTGATTATGTTGACACACCCATGATTGAAAATAAAAAAAATGGATGAAGATCTACAAGGGAAACCAGTTAATGCTACACTTTACCATGGCACGATTGGTTCCTTAATGTATCTTACATCCAGTAGACCTGACCTTAACTATGATGTCTGCTTATGTGCCCGGTATCAGGCTAAGCCTACCGAAAAGCACTTACAAGCGGTGAAACTGATCTTTCGATACCTTAATGGAACCATTAACATGGGACTATGGTACTTGAAGGATACCGATATGTCACTCACAGCTTATGCAGATGTCGATCAGGACACTAGACGTAGTACATCGGGAAGCGCTCAGTTCTTAGGTAATAGACTTCTTAGCTGGTCGTCAAAGAAACAAACGAGCACTGATATCTCGAGTACAGAGGCTGAATATATTGCCTTGTCTGGATGTTGTTCATAAATCCTATGGATGCGTTCATAACTAACAGAATATGGCTTTAAATTCAATAAGATTCCTATGTACTGCGACAACAAGAATGCGATTGCTTTATGCTGCAACAATGTTCAACATTCAAGAGCTAAGCATATCGATATTCGCTACCATTTCATAAAGGAGCAAGTGGAGAATGGAATCGTTGAGCTATACTTTGTCCGGACTGAATACCAACTGGCTGACATCTTTACTAAACCGTTGCCTCGAGAGAGATTTAACTTCTTGATCGATAAGCTTGGTATGAAAAGCATGTCTCCAGAAACGTTGAAACGTCTGGCAGAGGAAACGAACGAGTAATGGTGGTAACTCATATCCTGTATATATATACATATGAAAACATAAAAATCCAAAAAGATTTTCCTTTTATAAAATTTTACAAAAACAAAAGAAAAAATTAAGAAATCAGAAAAATATAAAAATATGTATCTCTGGCATGTCTTCTGAAAATCAATAACATTTACAGCCTTAGAAATGCCATTTAATAATGATACGAGGCTGTAAATGAAGTTCAAGCAGAAGTTTCAAATGTTTTCAAAACATGTCAAAATGGCTTGCTATTATTTCCGATAGTAACCCGATCATCATCTTCAAGGCAAGTATGTCGTCAAAAAGACAACTTGACCTCACAACGGGAAATTTTTCTCGGGAATGAACTACTTTATATTCATTCAAAGGCTTGTGATTACTTTGCATCACAACCTGTGCTTCTTATATTCCATAAGTGTACATGTCAGTGCGCTTATGTGTCAAAATAAGAGAAATCTTATTTTCTTGGGTGTTGATTTTCAAAATATACAAAAAACATCTTTCAGATTCAACAGATCATCATTTTTCTAAGATAATTTTGATCCATCAAATAACGACTACAACTCTTTAAATAGAAACTGTCAAAATCATCTTCTTCATAATTAATAAGGTGTCAATCAGAAAAGGTTTTAATGGTATTGGGTGAATAATTAAAGGAGAGTTGATAAATGTCAACTCAATCGGGCTTTATTTGATATATGTTTAATTTATAGGGGTATTAATGCAAAATGTGAGACTTTTTCTTGTTTACTAAACCTTAGGGACTAGTTTTGCCTTTTGCTAAACTTGTGTTTGCCTTAGGATAAGTTTTTAAGAAAATTTGAAGTGCTATTAAACCTCAGGGGGCATTTATGTCAAATCTCAAAAGATTCAAACATAAACACCCCCTTGCCCCGTCCTTGTTAAACACACGAACAAAAACACACTCATAAACCTTTTTCCTCCATTGTTAAATCTCAAGACCTTCAAGATGTTAATCAATCTGTGTTTTAGGCTTAATGTACACGTGTATTAACATTACAACTTCCATATATATGACTGAATTGTGGAATTCTACTCGAAAAACCCTAAATCCAACCTAATTTTTGTCACCATCAAAAAGTTGATAAAAAGATAATTTGATTGAGGGGTTTTGGTCTAAATGGGGTCTAGTTGTTGTGCCCAAAATAGTTTTAAATGGGGTTAACTTCTTCATGGGTTTTGATTGATTCTTGATGTCAAAAATGATTGAAAATGGGCAAGAACTTGAAAATATTCATGGGTTTGGGTTTAGAATTGTTATAATGACTGTTTGAGTGCATTTGAGTGTTTATTTAACATGCTTGTGTGAAATCTTGAATCTTTTGGGTTTCTTGTGTTCATTCGGGTCGAACATGTCAAGAATCAAGATTTATGTGGTTAATTCATATTAAATTGATGTTAGAATGATATATTGATGCTCTATGTTAGTGTTTAAATGGTTATTATGGCTTGAAAGGGAGTTAAATGTTTATGAAAAAGTTTTCATATGCGAATTATACATATAGATATCTATACAGGCGAACAATACATAGACTTTTATTCAGGCGAACAATACGTAGGTGATTAACAAAGGCGAACTATACGTTTTGTATTTGCACAGGCGAACTATACCTTTTTGCATAGGCGAACTATACGTTCATTAGATACACAGGCGAACTATTCATGCATAAGTATAACAGGCGAATTATGCATGCTTAGTTAACACAGACAAATTATACATGCTTAGTTACACAGGCGGATTATACCTGCTCAGTTAACACAGGCAAATTATACATGCTTAGTTACACAGGCGAATTATACCTGCTCAGTTAACACAAGCGAATTATACATACTTAGTTACATAGGCGAATTATACATGCTTAGTTAACACAGGAGAACAATACTTGATTTTTTCTTGTAGATCTTATCTTGTTATCTTGGTAATGTAATCCAATAACCTTATCTAAGTATAATTTATCCCTATCTTGTCACTTAGTGATTAACTTAGGTATATTTTTCCTTAGATATCTCTAGTAATTGCCTTGATTTCAATAGTTAGCCTATAGTTAATGTGGTATATGTGCATGTGTGTCTCCTGTTTGCATGTGTATTGATTCTTTGCATTGTGTGCATGTGTATCAATTTGTTGCCGAGTAATTGTTTGCCTATCCCCTGTTGTAAATCCTGTCCTAATCAATAATCGTGCACCATGGTCTAAATTGTCTATCTGTTATATATATATTTGTTTGTTTACAAATTGTATGTGACAAATCTTAGCAGAATCATGTCTTCCATCACCGCTCAACAAACTAAGCTTGATCTTAAGCTTGTTCCCAAGGAAAACAGACTTGATATCGAAAAATGCAATGGAAGAATCCCTCGCGGGTTGACACCAAGAGAACCCACATTTCAAGTCATTCGGGATGCTATCGCTCTCACTCTATGCTATTCTACTTTTCTCATCACTGCGGATGTCCCTGAAGTGTATATGTAGCAGTTCTGGAATTCTGTGTACAAGCATGACACCTTCTACAGATTCAAGATTGACAAGAAGAAACGATTCAAACTTACTTTGGAAGTCTTCAGAGATATCTTTTAGATTTGCCCAAGAGTACAGGGTAGAGACTTTGATCCCTTCCCTCTGAAGAAGACACAGTGTCTTTCTTAAGATAACTCGGTCATACTGTGGAGATCAACTCACTCAATGATGTTGTTGTCGATCAGATGCATCAACCCTGGAGAACTTTTGCTGCTCTTATCAACCGGAGTTTATCTAGAAAGACTAGTGGTATTGACAAGCTTCGTCTCTCTAGAGCTCAAATACGCTTTCTAGGGTTTGTTCCATCAGAAAATTGTCTAGACTATGTGGCATTACTAGTGGAAGGACTTCATCTACTCAGATCGAAAACAGTGTCTACAAAAAGCAAGAAAAAAGATGTAAATACTCGTTTACCCAAAGTTATTCATTCAATCATCATTTCTTATTCAAGAATAGGTCACTCTCTAGAGAAACAAAATTAGGATGCACACCTCCAAAGATGACTACTTAATTAACTCCTTAAGATTTGTCTCTGCAAAAGAATAATCTCAGATCTATGGTGCTTGTTATACCTGAATATTTGACGCAGATCTTGAGATGAAGGATATCCAAGGCTTACATGAATTATCTTGTCATACTACATGTGATGTACCTCCTAAGATTGCTAGAAAATTCAAGAAAGTGTCTCCATCTAATAAAGATAGTATTCCTGTCCAAGTAGATGAAGAACCTGTCCAGAAAGGCAAACAAGTTAAAAGATTTGCCAAGAAATCTTCAACTACTCCAGCTGCAAGGTATGTCTTCAGAGAGACTCAGTGATGACTAAATCTACAGAAAAGAAAGGTGGATTGTTTCATGTGGAAAAGGTATTGATCTGTTGTCTGAAAGTAGCTTTGGCTGAAAAAGCTCAGTTGAAAGAAGTAAGGAAAAAGAGCTTAAGGGACTTTCACAAGACATATCCTAGTAGTTCTGGTATAGTTGCCGAAAAACCTCTAAGTGTTGAAAAGATCACTCCTACCGTCACAAGTGAAGGAACTGGTGATAAACAAGGGGTTCCCTATGTGATAGAAAATGACTCTACTAAGAGTGAATATGAGTCTTGGGGTAATGATGAAGACGACAACAACAACGAACAAGAGGCAAGTGATGAAGGCAGCGGACAGGAGCATGAAAGTGAAGAGCAAGAATTTGATTCAGAGCAAGATGAAGAATCTGATGATGATAATCAAGAAGAGGAGGAAGTTGATCAAGAAATGAATATGAAGATGATGAGATTGAAAGTGATGAAGATAAGGGAATGGATGATACTACCGACCAATTTGATGATGATGTAGATACAAGACTAAAAGAACCCACTCAGACTGATAAAGAGGTTGTTCAAGGAGAGGGTATTGATGTTGAAATGATTGACGCTCAACAAGGGAATGAAAATTTGGAGACTACTCAAGAACAAGTTGTTAAAGATGCTCATGTGACAATTTCTACTATTATGAAGAAGACTGATGTTCCTGCTACTAGTTCTTCTCGTTCATCCCACTTGGCATCAAAATTCCTAAATTTTTTAGATATTCCTCATAATGATGCAGAAATTGTTTCTCCACTAGATGTTCAAGTCCACCATGAAGTCCCGAGAACTCAAGCACCCACTCTTCTTACAATATCGGTTTTTGTTATCACTGAATCATCACTTGTACTCACAAACATTCCTCAATCATCACAAACCTTCACTCCACCACCAATACTAACAACACCCACTCCTCCACCAATAATTGAAACTATAAATTCTCTATCAACACTTCCTGACTTCGCATTAGTCTTTCGATTCAACGATAGAATAACATCATTGGAAAAAGAAGTTGTTGAAATTAAAAAGGACCCTCTACACACTCAAGTGACATCTTTAGTTGATGAACATCTAGACACAAGGTTAGGAGAAACCAGAGAAGAATTCATGAACTTCCTTTCAGAGTCTCTCACGGCAAGAATCAAAGAGCAAGTAAAAGATCAGTTGCCTCAGATTCTACCCAAGGAAGTGTCTAACTTCGCTCCACCTATGATCATAAAGTTGATTAAAGAACCACGTGATGAAGTTACTCTAGCAAAGGTGTCTTCTCAACCACAATCTACTTATGAGGCTGCTTCTACACTTACTGAATTTGAGTTAAAGAAGATTCTTCTTGACAAGATGGAGAAAAGTGAGTCATATCTGACGACTCATGAACACCGAGATTGCTATGATGGTTTGAAAAAATCTTACGCTCTCGACAAAGATTTCTTCTATTCTTATGATGTATATTCATTGAAGCGTGGCCGAAAAGACAAGGATAAAGATGAAGACCTATCCGCTGGATCAGACTGAGGGTTAAAGAAAAGAAAGCTAAGAAAAGATGCAGAACCAACCACTGCTCTGAAAAAGAAAGATTCAACGTCTGGCTCTTTCAAAGGCACCAAGTCTTAATCAAAATCTTCTGGAAAGTCCGTTCAATCAGAGGAACCAGTTTTCGAGGTTGTAGACTCAGACATGCCACAAGATCAATAAGGGAATCTGGGTGATAATGAATATGAACCAAGAAATGAGACTGCCTCTAGACGTGACTGGTTCAAGAAACCTACACCACCTCAAGAACCCACTGACCATGACTAGAATATTGGCAAGACTACTTAGGAAGGACCAACCCAAAATTAGTTAATGACTCTAGCAACTTCTACTTCTACTGATAAATCATTGAAGGACTTTTATGAATTGATAAGCACTACAATAGACTTCTCTGGATACATCTTGAATGGCCTTAAAATTAAGAATTTAACTCAAGAAGTCTTGCTAGGAACAGCATTCAGACTACTCAAAGGCACCCGCTCTAATTATGCTGAATTAGAATATGACTTTAAAGAATGCTATAAGGCTCTTTTAGAAAAGCTTGATTTGGAAAATCCTAAAGGCGGTGACTATCCTTTTGATCTTTCCAAACCCCCTCCTTTGATCACGCATGGAAAACGTCAAAGAGTACCATTCGAATTCTTCATCAACAATGATCTCAAATATCTACAAGGAGGAATTTTGACTATGACATACATGACGTCTACTACCAAGACAAAGGCCGCTAAGTATGATCTACTAGGCATTGAAGACATGGTTCCAAACATATGGAGTCCTGTTAAAGTTGCTTATGATAGATATGCGTTATGGGGTATCTCACATTGGAGACAACAACGTAATTCCTTCTATGCATATGCAAGAGGCATACAATCAAGAGGAGATGTATATTCTACAAAACGTATTTTGGCAGTCACTCATGTCAAGGTTGTGAGGAAACATGGATACGGGTACTTAGAAGAGATTGTAGTAAGAAGAGCTGATAACGTATTATACATATTTAAGGAAGGTGACTTTCCACGACTTCGGATCAATGATATCGAGGATATGTTAATTCTTGTGGTTTAGAATCGGCTCACAAATATTTCAGGGGTTGATGTTGCTGACTTCGCAATAGCCCTAAGAATGTTTACTAAAAGTCTGGTTATTCAGAAGCGAGTCGAGGATCTTCAACTTAGAGTTGAAAGTTATCAAAAGAATATCAACGTCACCAAGCCTGATACCACAAGACCAGATCTCATAAAAAGGCACCCGTACACTCCATACAAAGACCCTCAAGGATTCATTTATGTCGACGACTACAAGAGGAACAGGTTGATGCGCTCCGACGTACTGTACAAGTTTAGTGATGGCACATTAACCAGGCTTCTTTCTTTGATCGAAGACATAACCAAAAATATCGACATAGAGTACTTGTCGAAGAGAAGATGGAGCAATTTGGAAAAGAAAAGAGCTCATTTCATGATAAAGGACATCAACAAGCTACTAAAGGAAAGAAGGATGATGAGGAGTTTGGAGAAATTCGTTGGTGGTAGACTCTACGAAACTGACCTCAAACTGCTGCAAAGAACAGTATGACTTAGTCATATTGTGTTCATATCTCAAAGGTCATTTCGTATATAATAAACTTGTGAATTTGTATATATGTAGTGTAGACTTATAGTGAAAATAAGGTGTGCTTGAGTATAAAATTTTCAAGAATTTCTTAGTAAATTCAAAAATTTTCAAATTCAGCACAGTCTTATATACCCTCAAAACTTGAGGGGGAGCATTAAAATGTTCCTTGTAGTGATTATGTAACATTTTTTCCCTGAAAGTTTAATCAATTGATATCCAAAATATCAAAGGATTAACATTTTAGATAAGGGGAGAAAATGTGATTAAACGGAACTGAATCTTAATTATATTGTCATGTGATCATATAAAATAGACTCAATGCACTCCAACACTTAACATGTACTACGATTACGATGCACATGTTAAGGGGGAGCTTTTTAGTGATGATGAAAAACTCTCAAAGTATAAATCTTTTGATATTTATATCAAACACTTTGATTGAACGTTTCAATGATTTTGGTTTTGATTGTGATGGAATACCTAAAGACCGACCATGTACTTAAATTTATGGAGTTATAAGGTGGTTAGGCATAGGTATTCAAATCCCATGATCCAACCAGAATTAGAGGGATCTACCCAGGGATATCCACTAGATAGTGTAGAAGTCCTTAGATATGATACAAACGGAGAAAACGTAAGAATCGGGAATAATGCCGACTTAGATGGAGCTAACATTGGAATAAACCCAACAAGGTGTTAGTTATGAAGTCTCGGTAAGCATTGAAGGGGTTGAAGAATGAAAAAGAAATGTAAGGATAAAGGGTGAAAAGAAAGAAGCCCTCCATACACTTAGGCAGAAACCGGGTCAATACATAATCTGTCAAAAACACTAAGGTGTTGTCTGACATTGAAGATAGTCATGGACCCAGTGACGCTTTGCATAACCCTCCCTATCCACTCAAGGTCTCTTAACAGACTCTCGTTTCATTTCTCACGGAGATAACACGCATTTCTATCAACTTTCTCACTCCGAGTTAGTTGATATTGAAAAGGTTTCAGTCTGCTCCAGCCTCCGATCACTAAAACAAAGTGCACTATTGAGTCTAGAGCCAAAAGAGATCATCCATAAATCTCATTAGGACACTTGTCAAATCATGCTTGATATGTTACACAATATGAATAACAAGTTAACATATTAAGAGTCCTACGCATTATCTTTGTGATTTTTCCAGAACATCCGAGTGATTTCATTCACAATGAAGATGGAAATCCTGCTTGAGCCAACATCAAACAAGCTCATGGTAGGTGACTTGTGCGATTCTATATGAATCAAACTTGTGACAACTGGAAAGAAACGATGGTGCGATTCTATAAGAATCAAACTTGTTCCAGGTTATGAATTGACGATTGCTGATGAATTTTTAAAATGATTAACCCTCTTGATGTGTCACAAAAACACTTTAGCAAGTGATACGTCGATTGATTTTCAAATCATTTTTTATTTCAATCGGTGAGTGAGATATTAATCGCTGGTTCACTAGACTCGTGATTGTCTTGCTTTGAGGCGTCCAATAATGAGATAACATGCGGAGTATGTATGATCTAATACAATTATGTGTTAGAAAGAATCAATCTATAGCTCTGGGAAATCTTTATGTCATGAAGGATTCTTCTTAAATTGATTTTATCTGATTTAAAGGTCGATAATCACGGATTCGAAGGTTACTCAACCAACCAAGTCAAAGGACAAAGCCATATTCGTCCCCAACTTTATGCTAACTGTTTTTATTATTCAAGTGATCATTGTAAAGATGGTGATGGAAGTAGTTACACTGATTCCGGCTGGACTCACACAATAGATTCATTAGCCACATGATCAATACCCAACGACACATATAATAGACATTTGAAAGACAATGTACATGTTTCTCAAGGACTTTCTCTACTTTGATACACATACGTCCTTACTTTTAAAGCGACATAAGTGTTATAGGTTAAAGAAAATTCAAAAAAGAGGCATCTATTAAAGATAAACTTTTAAGGTTATCCAATCACAAGGAAAGGTTATGAGCAGTCGGCTCCAGAAGTCACAAGTTTACGAGATGGTAAAGTTTTTACAGATGGCGAAAACGAGATTTTGCTTGGTTGATGAATTTCAAAAAGTCTTATAAAGATAACATTCATGTCATGTCAAAAAAAAAATAGCTCAAATCCATAGTCAATATACTACATCATAATATAAAGTTAATGATAAGTTAGAATGGACTATGCTGATGTCTCAAGGGGCCGAATGTCAAAAAACGCGTGCAATTATGGTAGTTGCGTAGTTGGTTGTGGAGGGGTTAGTGGTATGTGAAACAGCGGTGGAGTTGAGGTAACCTCCCTTAGGGGGAGAGTGTTAAAAATATGATAAAAGTGTTCATGGTACTACCAATATAGTTAAGATGTAGCTGTCAGTAAGTTTTAAGGTTAAGTTAGAAAGCTAACGGGCCTAAGGCCCATGGATAAGGCCCACTAAGGGTCCATGACGGCTAACATGTTATGGAATTTACTATAACCTGATACACACATGGAGAGGGTGTTGGTTGTTCATTTGTCACATTTTCACTTAAGCTAATATTATCATTTTTCTTTCTCTCTCTAAGTGTTCATCCAACCATCTTTCTCTCTCTAAAACTCTAAGTGAATCATTCCATACTTGTGTTAAGATTATTCTACAGACCAGATCGATCATTATAAAGAATCATGAAACTTAAAATTTAATAGCTTTTTATAAGTGACTACAGAGTTGATCGGGTATCACTTATTTGAGACTGAAGTAGTATTTTACGAAGGCGTGTTCTTATATTTTCTTGAAGTCAGGATTTAGTCACTCATAGTTGGTTGGATGCATGACTTTCAATGATAACTTGCTCGAGCTTAAGAATTTGGATGAAGACTTGGGTTATCTAGTTACCAGCAGTCAGGGTGGATGGTTGAAGACCTGGTTATCTATCACTTAAAGGAGATACGTTGTAGTACTCAGTGTCACACGTAGAAGACGTTGTAGATAATTGTAAAGGGTGATGAATGTCTCATACTTTGCTTGGTAAGTATTGAGTTTCTCTACACTATTCTTCCAACATTAGTGCAAGCTTAAGTCACAAGAACAGAGAATTCTACTTCAGTTTCAAGTTTGGTATATTGGGTTTACTCCAATTATGGTAAACATACGATGGATTGTTGATATTGTTTTATGAAGTTCTAGTTTCTTAACCAAAGATTTATACAAATTGGTGTATAAATTGGTTAACTTGGACTAAATTTTCAAGTTTGGCATATCGGCTTTACTCCATTAGTGGTCACTTCAAATAGCCTACAAAACGATTGGTAAAAAGATAGTCAGAGAGAGTTTATGAGTAGAGATTTGATCAGCAGTTGACTCTCACGGGATAGATTTGAGCTAATTTATTCTTCACACAAGTATTCAAGTATATGTGCGTACAAGTTTCTGCTGATTCCGAGGTATCAAAACCAGCAAGGGGAAGGAGGATATACACTTGAGAGTCTTTGCCTTTCCTTTCTTGAAAGCTTGAATAAGTCATCTTTCTTGAAAATCTTTTGGATGCATTTCTTCAACCACATGGGGGAAGTGTTATCTTGTGAAAGGTAGTATGCATTATTTGAATTTTCAGGGGGAAGAGTTGTGAGAAGAATTATTCAAGCGTGAGAAAATACATTGCTGATCCAGATAATGTTTTTTTCCTAAACGGTCAATCACTAAGCTTATTCTAAAAGAAGCAATAATATTTGATGTGGTATCCTACTAATTTCGATGTGCACTTAATTTATCTAAGCTTGTAAGAAAGCTTTGAAACTACTCAAGAGATGATTGCTATTTTAAGGGGAAGCTTTGAAAGCTTCTAAATCATGAATATGTGGCATGAATTAGGGGGAAGCTAATTTAGAAGCTTCTCCTTAACCAGAAGTGTATGGGTTACTTAGTTCGTGCCTATTACAATATTTCTCCTACAAGGTACTACAAAGATGATCCATGTTGGAATGCAGACTTGAAGTCAAAGACCACAGAAGACATCATTAGCATTAGAAGCTTTGTGGAAGTATTTGTTCTTAATCATTATGTACTTGCTAGGAAAATATTGTAAGTAATTCCGTATATTGTCCCATGGGGGAAGATTGTTAGGATTTCATTTTATGTGACGACATTTACGGAATTACCATAGTTTATAATAGCACAACATGCAGGGACTAGAATAGACATTCGTGTATACTTAGCATTCGTGTAGGCTATAAATACCCCTCCAAGGCTTCCATTAAGGGGTTGAGGCTTTTGTATCATTTTATTTTTCATTCTATTTTTACATCTTTTGTTTCTCTCTCTACTCTATCTCTTAACATGGCATTCTTATGGTTTGAGTCACCAAGACCACCAGATCATTGATTCTTTAGTTTCGTCAAACCTAATTCAGGGATCATCCGGAAACTCCCAGAAGTTGAAGGCAAGGGGAAAGGCATCGTCTCTAATGAGCAAGCTGCACAATCACTTCTAAATCTGCAAAAGCCAAAGAATAAAAGTACCACGGACCAATATATATTTCAGAGGCAAACTCCAGCAACTCAAGATTCATCTACTAGACCCTTTGCACAACCTCAGGATGATACATCCGCAAATGTGGTCCATGATACTTTGTCTCCCATAGATTCTACCAATGATGCTGATACTACTGTTGATATGGAATAATCTACAAGTAAGGCGGATACTGAGATATTTAATAATGATGAAGAACATGGTGAGGAAGTATCACACACAGTGGCTCTGGAGGAAAGAAATGTTGAGTTAGATGAAGGCCAGGCTAGATCAGACCCTGCTAAAACACCTGAGTCTCGACCTGAACCAGAGCATGAACTCATGGAAGAAGACCAGGCTGGATCAAACCCTAGACAAAGTCATGTGACTCAGGCTGGATCAAACCCTGAACCCTGCATGAAGACTTCATTGCTATAGTTTACCCTAAAGTCCATGAAAGCTTAAAGCATACAACTGAGGAACAAGTCCTGATAGAGAATCCACCAAGCTCAATCAGGACTCTTTCATTAATGAACAATCTTGATGATGCGTTTACCTTTAGTGATCAATTCCTTAATGATAAACCAATGGAAGAAGAGCCAGGAAAAGCTAATGTGGAAACTGAAGTTGAATCCATGGTCATTGTTCCCATCCATCAAGCTTCTTCATCAGTTCCTCCACTATCCACTCCTATCATCGATCTCACACCTCCCAAACCAGTATCTCCTCCCGTTCAAGAACCAATCTTTACAACTACAACTAGAACAACAACAACACTTCCACTACCACCACCTCCATAACAACAAAGTACAACAGACCCTGATATAGCCAATTGTGTCTCTGCATTGGAAAAGAGAAGTGCTGACTTTGAGTAGAAACACCAGCTCCAAGACAAGACAACTAAAGCTCTTGCATCCAAGATTTAAAAGCTAGAGAACCATGATTTGTATTTAAAGATAGACAAACAAGTCAACAAAGTCGTCAAGGAAGCTGTTCACAACGCTCTCCAAGCTCCACTTCATGAACGCTTTAGAGATTTGTCAGAAGCTCAAATGACGGAAATACTTCATGATCGGATGTTTGAAAGTGACTCCTACAAATCACATCCGGATCATGCAACTCTCTACGAAGATCTTTGAGTGTCCATGCAACGTGACAACAACGATGAACTTCATGAAGCATTGGCTACATCTTGTAAGAGACGCCGTGATGATCAAGATCCTCCTCCACCTCCTCCAAAGGACTTTGGACGGAATACGTCTTCGGGGGCGCGACTTCATAATATCTCGAACACAATACTAAGAAAACGACCAATAAAGGACGTTTTGAAAATCATAACTCGTTGTATTTATTAAAAATGAATAAGTCTAATAAGATTTCAAAATAAGTAAAAACATTACGGAAGCATAAATAAGTTTTCAAAAGACAATGAGTATGAATAATAGGTAAAGTCTTGAAGGTTGATATCATATTGCAGGTAGACTCCACATAGCACATCAAAGAAGTCCAAAGCTAAGTACCTAAAAAACATGCTTAAAACGATCAACGTAAAGTTGGTGAATTCATAGGTTTAGTTCAAACGTTGTTATAGTGGACCACAAGATGTCAAAATGTATGCAACAGTTATAACATATACAACTTCACATAAAAAGGTATTTACGTTGCACTAAGCTCATGACACTGAAGCTAATAACGAAAGATAGCATGTACATTGCTATAAATAATTGCTTGCCCTTAAAGGTGTCCGACCAAAGACCGCCTAACCAGATTTGACATGACATATATCCGTTTATCGGGAGCCCCGTGGCTAGTGAGCGCTACTTACCCGAATAGGGATAATTAGTCCCAATAGATCTATTTATTCACTTGCTCTCCCTCAACCGGTCCTCCAGTTAAGAAATTGACAGTTCATGATAGTTCGGTCAATAGTGGTCTAAACGCTACTTAGGCAACACGTAAATAGGGAAATCTCACGTATAGTACTTGTGTCCAGTTTTAAAAACAAGCAATGTTTCTCACCCCAAGTTATAAAACATTTATTCAAAACGAGTAAAAGAGTGGGGCTATGAACTCACCTTGATGATAAGGTAAAGAGTATACGTCAAAAAGTAGGGTCACTCGGAATGAACGGTGGTACACGGGTATGACCTAGAAGAATACGGGTTTCGATTTAGTCTCGGAAAGTTAACGTATGTGATTGATGCATGAACGTTTATTATTCATTTTTGGTAAACGTTATTTGTGTATTAAAAACGTTAGTGATCGATTTTTATGAAAAGTCTTAAGTTGTAAGTAAGTACGTATATAATATTATATTAATTATATAAATATAATATTATATTATTATTAACGTATAAATAAACTTGTTATTTATAATTTGACATTTCCAAATCGTTAAGTAATTTAGTCAAAACATTTTATTATTTATGAGACCAAATAATTCGACCACGATTTAGGAAACATGACTTAAACAAATAAATAAAAGTTCTTATATAAACAAAAACGAACATTTAAAGTTACAATTAGACAAACTATGTATTGTAAAGTTGTACTAAAGTTATGATTTTATCTTCTAATACGAAAGTAATAAAAATAATAAAAACATATTTGATAGTTTTATGTACTTTGTTATTGTAACCAAAATAAGCGTCTACGTTTATAAAAGTGATAACATTCGTTCTGTTGTCAGAGTTTATTTGTTCTAATTGTAAATATATAATCTTTAAGTATAACTTAGTCCGATTTATCGGTTTCCAAAAATAATAGAAGTTGTAGCGAGAAATACTAAGTATAAAATTTTATAAAAATTTCGGCATGACCTATTCGTTTATAAGACGTTTCCCTTTTTACCAAAACTTAACGTTTTTCCACTTCAAAGACAATCCGGTTGCAAATACAACTTACGCTTCAATATATATCTCATATTAAACGAAATCAACTAAATATTAGCAAAAATAAGTAAAACCAAACACACCCGTTGTGTCGCAAAACAATGAACCAAACACCCCTTTTTGGGGCTGTTATCAATAGAAACAACACCCTTTAAACCTGTTGTACCAAACACGCCATTAAAGCTGTTGTCCCAAACAGCCCGTTTGGGCAGCTTATACACTAAACCAAACGCCTCTAATAGGCTGTTAAACGCATATCCAAAAGCCCTATTTGGGCAGTTTTAAACTTATAGCCAAACGCACCCTAAAGACTTATAAAACACAAGATAATAACAAGTAATCAATTTATTTAACCAACTAATCCACCAACTAATCCATTTTTATATTTTATAAAAACTTTTATATAGTTTTATTAGCCTATTATACCAAATGAACCACAAAACCCTAATCGTGCCCGACACGCTAGACCAAATAAATCACAACGATGATGACGACAGCGATAAGGCTGCCGCGAAGATGGTCACGGTTATGACCACAGCAGCCATGGCGGCTGTGGTGGCGATGATGATGGAGATGACGGTGGCGTCGGTGAGGGTGGTGGCTGTTTCTATGGTGAAAGTGGTGGCGTGTAGCAGCTGCGACGGGGTAGAGGTGGTCAGTGGTGGCGCGTGGCGAAGAGGACAGCCAAGATGGCGATGATGGTGGCCACGGTGACAGGTGACTATAGAGATGATGTTGGTGGCGGTAGTGCGAAGATGGAGGAGATGGCGATGGTGGCGCATGAGGGCGTGTGGTGATGGTGATGGTGTTTCGGTGATAGATCAGCCGGTGGCATGGTTGTCGGCTGTGGTGACAGGGACGGTGGTGGTGGCGCGTGGTATCGGCGGAAGTACTCGCCGAAAAAAAATTCCAGCAGTAGTTGGCCAGAATTCGGCTCCGGATTTTGAGAGAGAAGAGTGAAGAGTGTTTAGGGTTTTGTGTGTGTAAGTTATGAGAGAAATGAGATGGGAAAATGTTTTTATATTTGGAAGTTTCAAACAAAGTGGCAAGTGTTGCATAGATGAGGGTAAGTTTTGTAAATGTTTTGCTTAGTTTTATAAAATAACGATTCGGGACTCGTTTGGGGTACTTAACGGATGATTTAAAACATGGAACTTGCGCCATTGTTTTCCAAATTATTTTTCCTATAAGAATGAGTATTTATTTGATAGTATTTCGTAAATGTTTTCATAAATTTATTTAAAATGCTTTGTTAGGTATTGGGTAACACGGTTGAGCTTTTGACTGAAAAATAAACTTTAAATTTGAATATTCGTCTTTTAAAACAAACGTTTTTGAATAAAATAATAGATAATTTATTAAATATTTTTACTTAATAAAAAGCAATAATTAAATATAATTTACTTATTTTCAGGTCGGTACGCGTCAAATGACATTTTTTTAAAATTTACACGGGATATCTTCCCGATTTTGAGCCAATTTTAAATGTAACGAAGAAAATCAATATAATGATCGAAAATGTTTAAATTTATGATCGGAAATTTACGGGGTGTGACATCATTTCCCCATTAAGAGAGCTTCGTCTCGAAGCTCAAGGTGAAGTATTTGTAGATGGTTTAGGGTTGGCGAAAAAGGTGTGGATCTTTCTTTCGGATTTGATCTTCACGGATTGCAACGTACTTTCTCAATCAGGATGCAGCTTTGAGTCAGACCTCGCGGTCTATGATTTTGATGGGTTCTTTGACGAGATGAAGCTTCTCGTCAATTTGAATTTCATTTCGCGGAATGGCAAGGGTTTTGTCGGATAGACACTTCTTCGGGTTTGGCACGCGAAAAGAAAATACTTTGTATTCGGCTTAGTTGCTTGAAAATTCGAGTCGGTAAACGACGGTTCAATCTTTTGCACGAATCTTGAAAGGTCCTAAATATATCTAAGGTTCAACTTTCGTGTGCTAAAGCGTATCACTTATTTCCAAGATCGATATTTTCCATCGTATCTTTACATTCCATTCAAAATACTATAGGTTTGCGTCTAATGCCGGCATAACTCTTGTGATGGTCACGATTTATCCAAATCATATCGTAATTACTTGTTGTCTTTCGTAACCTTGTGATGAAATCCATGGCTATATATTTTCTCATATCCAATAGGGTATTTCTGGTTGTCCTTGCGGATGACTACTGTTAATCCTCTCTCATTCTTAACATGTCAAGCACTTGCTGACATAAGTGGTGATGATTGCTTTAATGTCGAGCCATTGGTGTAACTGCTTAAGATTATGTTTGTTAGCCTCAAAAATATTGAGTCGAACAAGAAGTTCGTTTATTAGGAATATTAGGTCTCGGTCATTTAAATATTAAATGTTGTAATAGGCTAGAACGGGAATCAGATTCATTTAATTAATCTAATATTGTACGAGCCCGACCCAAGAAACAAACACCACACGGCCCAACAAAAGCCTTACAAGGCCGGCCCATTAAGGTGGTATAAATACCCCTCTCCAAGTGTGGAGAGGGTGTTGGTCTCATTTTGTTTTTCACACATTTTGTAATCAACCAATCTCTTTTTCTCTCTTTATTTCTCTCTCTAACTTCTCTCTAATCTTCTTCATTTTCTTCTTATCTACTTTTCTTATCAAATCAAATGGTGAAGTGAAAGTGATTTTGGGTTCCAACATTTGGTATCACTCGCCATGAGGTGGGTTTGGTGATTTGTTTGAGGTTATTTTTGAGCTTGTTCACGTTCGGCTTAATTTTGTTTCTTTTCATTTTTTGTGCTTATTTGAGCTTCTTAATTTGTTTTTTTTTCTTCTCATTCGGCTTATTTCTATGTTTGGTTCAATACTGTTCTAAGTTTGGGTCAAACTGTTGGGCTTAAACTTTGGTATTAACAAACTGATAACATATATTAGTTTATCTTTTGTGTTAAGTTTAAAAGTCACGAAAAAAAAACATTTTGCGTTTCATTATCTCAAACATAATTCATTCTTTTGTTTCCTTATATCACACAGTGAACAACTTTGTTGTTGCTTCCTTATTTCATACGTATGTCTTTCTCTTATTTGCGTGTCAAAAGCTTATTTCACGTATGTCTTTCATAGCTTATTTCTTATAGTCCCAGTTTATTAGAGCTTGTCGAGTACTTAAAGGTCTCGGCTTTAATTTTTTTTTTGTGTTTTTGCTTTTACATCATCACGTAGAGCTTCTTTAGTTAGCTAGTACGTGTGTCCAAAACAAGGGATTTGATCAACCCGAACCCTAAATCCCCAAATGAAAAAAACTTAATTAACCCACACCAATCTTCAATTCAGTTCAGAATTGTTATAATTCTGACATCTTTAGTCTCAATTCGCCGTCAATCTTTGTCTTCACTTGTCGCCGGTCTCAATCTTTTGATCTTATTTCCTAATTATGAAATCATCATTACGAGATGTAGACCCTGCCCTATGGGAATGGAAATTTGTCGCACCCAAAAAGTCTTGGAAGAACAACGGATCAAGAAGTGGCGCTGATCGAAATCTCAACAATTCAAATCATTATTATGCGGAGCATATCTCAACCACATTCTATATCACAAATTTTCCACCACATTTTGAATCACAAGATCTAAAAGTCCTTTGTGAACAATTTGGTACAGTAGCATATTCATACATAGCCAGGAAGCTCTCTAAGCTAGGTAAACGATTCACTTTTGTAAGATTCCTTAAAGTGAATAATCCGGCGATTATAGCGAGGAAACTTAGCGACATTTGGTCGGGTAATTACCATTTATACGCTTCTCTAGCTTCCGCATAAACGATAAACCTTTTAAACCCATGTATGCAAATTTTGGTGGTAAAGATGGTTCAAAGCCTGAACGTACAATCAATAAAGCAATGACAAGTCAACCATGCCATGGAAATCTATCTAATATAGTCACGGGTAACAATAATAGTACCAAATCCAAGGAGGTTACATCAGTTTGGAAATTATCTCTTGTGGAATCTGATCTCATTACAAGTAGATTCTTCGCGAAATATTTTCGTAAAGTACGTATCCTCGATTATATCCCGTATTTACATAGAATGTGGAAGGCAGAAGGATTTGATAAAGTCAATATCCAATACATGGGAGGAACATGGGTATGGGTTGAGTTTTAAGAGACTCAGACTTATGTCAAATTTCAACAAAACGAAACAATAAAATCAACTCTGAAAGAAATAAAAAACGTCACGAAAGCTTTCACTTTAAAAGAAAGGGCAGTATGGGTAGAGATTAGTGGGCTACCTTTAAGTGCTTGGACTCCATCAGCTTATAAGAAAGTGGCGGCGTTGTTTGGATCGGTGATGTTCATAGACAATGACCAGGAGGAACAAAAAGGGTGCGGAAAGGTGTGTATCAACTCAAAAATACTTGATTATATCCATAATATAGTAAAAGTAGAGGTAGAAGGTATGGAGTATAATGTCTTGATTCGAGAAATATCCAATTGGTGTCCAACAATATTACACGAAGAGGATGCATCATCAAAGGAAGAATCAGAAAATGGTTTTAAATCAGATGAGGTTGAAGATACATTGGAACTTAATGAAGAAGAAGGACATGAGGATGGTGAGTCTCAAAATGGGGAATATGTTCCTAACTCCTTTGCTACAAATGAACATCTAAACATTGCTATATCTAAAGAAAACAAAAGGTCCATAGAGGAGTGTAACAATCTTGCTGATGCCCATGAGGACTCCTTTTCTAGTGGGAAATTGGGTTCCGCATCATGTAGGCATCATGTTCAATCTGGTGAAAATAAAGATGAAGATCAAGGAAATACAAATAATTCTAAGAATACCGAAACATCATAAACTTCTTCTAAACCCTCGGGTTTTAATGGAGTTAGATTCCATTCCCCTCTACACTCCAATTCAGAATCCCTAAAGATACGCCAACTAAAGAAACAATCTGTTAATGTTGGGTCTCTTATTGCAGAAATGGAAAAATATGTGGAGTTTGGTAAAGTCCTTGGATACGATTTGAGTGGGTGCAAAGATGATATTAGTAAAATGATTGATCGAATGGGTGTAAAAGATGGGGTCAAATGAATATCTTGTCTATAAACTTATGCGGCTTTAAAAGCCATCGGAAAAGGAGGTGGATAAAATGATTATGTATTGAACATAGCATAGGTGTTTTGGGAATACAAGAAACAAAGATGATCCGTTTAGATTTGTTTTTAGCTCGATCAGTTTGGGGGAATTACAATTTTGAAGTTGCTAGTAGTGGTGCTCGAGGTCAATCAGATGGTTTGTTGATGATGTGGGATCCAACTGTATTTAGACATAACAAAGTTTGGTCCTTTGACCATACGCTAATTGTTCTAGGTGAAATAGTGAAAAAATAAAAATAGTGTTATCTTGTTAATATGTATGCTCCTCGGGATAGGAAAAAAAACAATCTTTGTGGAGATGGTTAACTTTGTTTATGAATAGCAATGTAGGTGAATATATCATTTTTGGTGACTTTAATGTGGTGAGGTACCAAAATGAAAGAAGTGGGACTATGTTTTGTCATCAGTCCGCGGATGATTTTAACAATTTTATAGACTTAAATGACTTGGTGGATGTTCATATGGGAGGAAGAAAATTCACAAGAATAGGCGAGCATGGAAGAAAAATGGCTAAGCTCGACAGATTCCTCGTGTCTGAAGGGGTGTTGGATTTGTATCACAATTTGGTGGCTACGGTGCTTCTGAGACTTTGGTCAGATCATAGCCCGATTGTTATTAAAGATGAGTATGTTGATTTTGGCCCGACATCATTTAAATTATTTCATTCTAGGTTTAAAATGGAAGGTTTCGATATGACGGTCAAGGTGTAACACCCCCAAATCTGAGTTGCAGCGGAATGTTGAATATCCGAGGGCGTTACTTCATAGATCAATAGCACAAGATATGAGAACGACCACTAAACGTGTCGTTTTAAAAAGATACATTGGATTAACAAAGTACTTGTTCATTACATAAGCTCATGGCTTCAAATTGTTCGACAATATAAGTAAAGATTTTGGTTTATAACAAATGTTCCCAAAATGTAATAAGACTCAAATCTTTAGTATTGACTCTCTCCAAAGAGTGACCCCCAATGTATCTGGGCACCTCGTGCCTTATTGACCTGAGAAAAACATGCTTAAAACGTCAACATAAAGTTGGTGAATTCATAGGTTTATGTAAATCAATTATAGGACCGCAAGATTTCCAAGTGTATGATTAAGCAACAGATGCAAATATCATAAAAAGTAATTACGTTTTCCTAAGCTCATGACACTGAAGCTCGACATGTATGAATGCAATAAATTGCCAACAATGCCCGTGAATGATGTTCTAACTCATAACATCCCAAATCCGACATGGTATACGTTTGTTGTCCGGCAAACCGGCACAGTGAGCGCTACTTACCCAAACGGGGACGTTAATCCCAAATATATCTATTTACAACACTCGCGCTTACAATCTAGTAATTGATAGTTCATGATAAAGGGCTCAGTGGGTTATCGCTACTTAGGCAAAATACGTAATCATTGTATAAAATGTACCCTTGCGTCCAATTTGTAAAACAAAGCATGTTCTCACCCTAAAGATGTAAAACATTCAAATAATTGTAAAGCATGGGTTTATGAACTCACCTTAGTAGGTAGTCCTCCGTGAATGATAATTATATCCAAGTATGGCAATTGGATCTCACCGTCAAATACCTAAGTAAATACGGCCAGTCTTAGTTTACAAGTTAAGTATAACGACTTAATGCATAAACTACAATAAAGTGCTAGTTTATATATACTGTTATCACTTGTGTGGTGGTGCACATGTTTATTGTATTTGTCTTTACTTGTTGGCTCTTAGGAAGGTATACGATTACACATGTTCAAGTATATGTATAAACATTATTAATAAATATACATATTTATTAAGTCGTGTTTTAATTTGTATAATATTCGATAAATATTATAACTTGTCTAATTCGTTAAGTGTTTATTAAAATCACTTTCGTCCATACAATACCCTTAGGTTTTATATATTTACAAGAACAGTCCTTATGTGTATGAAAATATAATATTTACATTTTAAACCCTTAGGTTTCCACATTTACACCTTTAGTCCTTCAATTTTACAAAAAATTACACTTTAGCTCATTATACTTTCAAATAGCCCTTTAAGTTACAGAATGTTAAAAACAGTCCCTAGACTTATAAAATCAGTTTTGGCTGTTTTAACCCTCAAGTTTACAAATTGACACTTTTAGTCCCTTACCTTGTAAAAAATTTACATTTTAAGCCTAATTAAGTTCTAACAAGTGGCAATAGGTTTTATTAAGCTCCAATAAGCCATATAAGCTGTGGCAGCTTATAAATAAGCTCGGATGAGCTTATTTTAGCTTATTGGGCTTAGTGGGCTCGTTAAAGTCTATTAAGCAAATTAATAGTCCAATAAGGTTTCTAAAAGTACATAAGCTCTCATTAAGCTCATTTAAGCTTAATAAAACTGTTAATACTGAAAAATAAGCTTGGGTGAGCTTATTTGAGCTTATTGGGCTCGTTAGCCCAATAACTTTAACCCGAAAGGTTTCAAAAAGAGTTTACACGCGATATGATTTATTTTCCTAGTTTCAATAAGTCCTTAGGATTATATTTAACTTATTTTTACAGTTTGGCTTATTAATAAGCAAATAAGCTCTCGATAATGGGCTTTTGGGCCCATTATGATTTTGTTAAGGGTTTTATAGGTGTGGGCTTATTTTCAAGAGGTCCAATAGTTTATCTAAGTCTATAATAAGCTCAATAAACTGTACAAGCTCACAAATAAGCTGTTTAAGCTTATTTGTGGCTTATGGACCCATTTTTGGCTATGGTAATGGGTTGTCAAGCCCATTAAGGGTTCGATTAGGTTTCTAATATATATTAGGGTTTATGTAAGTCCCACAAGTATATTAGACCCCTTAATAAGCTCTAGCAGCTTATTAATAAGCTGTGGACCCCACGATTATGGCATGTTGGGCCTGCTTGGCCCAATAGTGGGTTGTTGGGTTTAATAAGCCCATTAGTGGTCCGTTAAGATTATTACCATATCTAGGGTTCTGTTAGGGTTTTTGTTAAGTCCTCAAGTCTTTGTTAAGCACCCTAATTCCCTTATAAGCCACAACCATAAGTCATGTTATTCCTTGATGTGCTACTGGCCCAACAGTGGACATATATGTCCACTGTAGGTGCACATGGTTTATGTTCATGGTGTTTAACCACAAACCGAACACTTTGAACTTATTTGACCCACCTATGGCTCGTGTTTAACCCATGTAAATGCTATACTAGTCAATATATTCTTTCTCAGTCCAAGCCATCAAGTTTATATGAAATGTTCACGTGTAGGTTTCATGTATTTCGTGCGTACGATTTAGTGTTCCTATTGGTTTCCATACTTGTAGTTAAATGAAAACGTTTAAGCCTTAGCTCATTTTTAAATCGCGTTTTACATGTTTTATCATGTCCTAGCACCACACAAGTCGTATACGTGTATAATTCATACTATGCATGCACAAGCTCACGTTAGTTTGTTAATTATAACTAACGTGACCCAAATGGCTAGCAACCAAAGAAAGAAAAATATGATATGAGTATGTAAGCTTAGAACGTAACTTACAATAGTCCTAGAGTCTTGGCTTTAAGTTTGTACGTGTAGAATGACAACCCGAAGTGTATATGTGATCGTATATCAAACCTAAGCTTCAAAGCTTATTAATTTACCAAGTCTTGGCTCGTGTACCCTCTTATGACCTCGTATGATGACCCTAGTGTTATTTGTATATTTGAGTGAGATTAAGAAGGTGTTTGTTCGCGGCTTATGACCCGAAACAAAAGAAGACAAAGATGGTGTTTGAGAGAGTGTTTAGTGTTTGCAAGAAGTGTTTTGCCAAGATAGGAGTAGGTTTATATAGGCCTAGGATTTAGTTAACTTTTCTAGTCTCTAATCCAAACCAAACCGTGCCCTAATAGGGTAGTTTTATGGTTTCTAGTTAAGCTCAAATGGTTTTGATTTAACCACCTAGTACATTCCTTTATTACAAGATCACGATACAAGATTTCTTAGGATTTTGATAATCTTATGGTATGTGTATGTGTGTGTTGGCCGCGGGTATCAAGGGCAAGAAAGAGGGATCCAAAGTGGTTATTACACAATGGGTTTTAGCTAATTAGGGACATTAAGGACAATCTATAATTAGCCCTTGTTGTACATGTACTTAGGAAGATTTTCTAGTTGTTTATGGAGGGTGAGATGTGTAGACTTCGAGGGAAAGAAGGGTGTTTGAAATCTTATCAAGATTATACATGTACCATCTTTAATTAGGAGATAATTGTACAAGATTTACAAGCTTTAGTTTAGGTTTTAGCTTTACTCAATGGATGCTGGATTTTGTTTGAGCTATGATCGGCCTTCATGGCTTAGTAACATGAAAATTTAATAATTTTTGTGTTTAGGGATTAAATGTGGTTATTGGTTTGAGTCTAGGTAAGTCTAGGTATTTTTGGGGTGTGTCTAAACGTATTTTATTGTAAAACGTAAGCCTTTTACGTGACCAATAAAAAGAAAAAGCACAAAGTCAATAATTATCTTCTTAATAATTATATAACACTTGCTTGACGTAACCCTTAATTTATTTGGTGATCATTTACGTTGAATGATTATTTCTAGTCTACACGATTTATCTCAAAACTTAAATTAAAAGTAAACGCGTATCGGACTAAAATAAATAGTGAAGAATAATAGAGTATTAAAATGACCTAAAATTGAGAAATGTTACAGTCTCTACCCGTTAAAAGAGCTTTGTCCTTAAAGCTTAAGACTTGTAGTGGATGACGAAGCCCGGTTTGTGAAAAGCTGTGGGTATTTTTGTTTGAACGAATTTTCATGTTCTTAGGTGAACTCAAGACCTCTCCTAGAGTTCCAGCGAACCTTAACCAATGGTATCTAGCTTTGCTTTAATCGTTTGATTTCCCGTTCCATAATTTCAACTGGCTCTTCCACAAATGGGAGCTTATCATCAACGTGAATTCCTTCCAACAACATGGATAATGGTTCGTCAGTGTAACATTTCTTCAGATTAGACACATGGAAAGTATGGTGAACCTTTCTTAACTCTTGAGGAAGTTCCAGCCTGTAGGCAACCTTCCCAACCTTAGCTAACACCTTGAAGGGTCCAACATATCTCGGGTTCAACTTGCCTTGCTTACCGAATCGTACAACCCCTTTCCAAGGCGAGACCTTGAGCATAACCCTATCCCCAACTTTAAACTCCATCAGCTTTCGCTTCAAATCAGCGTAGCTCTTTGTCGATCCTGAGCAGCTTGCATTCTCTGTTTGATCATGACAATCTTTTCCGTTGTTTCTTGGATCATTTCCGAACCAATCAGTTGAGCTTCTCCAACTTTGGCCCAACACACCGGTGATTGACATTTTCGGCCATAAAGTGCCTCATAAGGTGTGGCCTTTATGCTAGCGTGATAACTGTTGTTATATGAAAACTCGGCTAATGGAAAAGGCTTAACCCAGCCTTTTCCAAAATCGATCACGCAAGCACGTAGCATGTCCTCGAGAGTTTAAATAGTCCTCTCGCTCTGGCCGTTGATTTCCGAATGATACGCGGTGCTCATACTCAGATCTGTACCCAAAGCTTTCTGAAATGATCTCCAGAAGTTTGATGTGAATCTCCCATCATGATCACAGATGATTGAAATAGGTATTCCGTGTCTTGTTACTATCCTGTTTAGGTATAACCTTGCCAACTTGTCCAATAGATCATTCTACCTTATTAGCAAGAAGTGAGCAAATTTTGTAAGTCGATCCACAATCACCCAGATGGTGTCAAAACCCTGTGACGACTTGGGAAGCTTGGTGATAAAATCCATCGTGATATTATCCCACTTCCACTCGGGTATTGATGGTTGTACTAACAATCCTGATGGCCTCTGATGTTCGGGCTTGACCTTCGCACATGTCAAGCACTTGCTAACATAGGTGGCGATGTCAGCTTTCATATTGGGCCACCAATATAGCTTCTTTATGTTTTGATACATCTTTTCAGAACCGGGATGGATAGAATATTTTGACTTATGGGATTTGTGCATAATCACGGATCTTAAGTTGCCATAGCAAGGCAACTAACTCTTGCCATTTAAACATAAGATTCCATCGGCGCGTGGTTCCAACTTTTCCTTGGGTATATCCCTTCTGATCATACCACCTACATCTTCTTTCTCAAGATTCTCTGGTTTCAGGGCTTCGATCTGAGCTTCTAGTATTTGTTTGGGAAGATCCAAGCCAATAGTCATAACTAAGGCTCGAACCCGCAATGGCTCAATCCGTTCCTTACGGCTCAATGCGTCGGCCACTACGTTTGCCTTCCTCGGGTGATAACGAATGTCACAATCGTAATCACTTAGCAATTCTAGCCAACGGCGTTGCCTCATGTTAAGCTCCTTTTGGTCAAGAATGTGTTGTAGACTTTTATGGTCGGTGAACACGGTGCATTTGGTTCCATATAGATAATGTCTCCATATCTTTAGAGCAAACACCACCGATCCAAGTTCTAAATCATGAGTGGTGTAGTTCTTCTCATGAATTTTTAGTTGTCGAGAAGCATAGGCAATCACCTTCTCTCTCTGCATCAATACAACACCTAAACCCTTGTGTGAAGCATCACAATAGACCACAAAATCTTCTGCGTTCAAGTTCCAAGCTGATGATAACGGAGTCGTATTGTCATCAAGCTCTGACCCTAACATCAGAGTCTTATTGTTCTTCGTGGTGCATCTCAATAGACAGCTGATAAATTCACACCTATCATTTATTTGAATAGCATTAGGGTGTACCTCATTCACATGATGATTGTTTCCACTAGTGGATGACAGATTGGCCATGAAAGCAGCTGCAACATTGGGGCCTTCATCCATGTCTGAATCATAAGCATCCTCATGGTTGACTTCGAAGATGTTTGTTGTAGCCATGACAGAGGATTGATCACAGTGGCATACATTCCACATTGGCGAGGAATGCTTCAGCTTCAGCATCAAGAGTAACTCCCTTTTCCTTTGCTTCCATGAGCAGCATCTTATCTTTGAAGTACTAAGAATCCTTCGCTCTCTTTGGTTCTTTGCACTGCCTTGCAACATGCCCTTCCCCTCGGCAGTTATAACATATCACCTTCTTCCCTGTAGCAGTAGTCACATTACCATAACTTTGATTGCCTCTCGATCCTGTGTTTCCAACATTCCCTGGAGCTCTTCTCTGAACGGTTTCAGTAACAATTTGGCCGTCATGCACCATAGCATGTGTCTTTGAGTTGGAGGATGACCTGAGCTGGTTATTTGGTAGAGGAAACTGCTTCAGTGAGAACCACTTAAAAGATTTTCAATCTGTTCATAGTGGCCACCATTGGCGTCAATTTGGAGACAAAACAATGCTGTTGTGTTTGTGAGGTAGAGAGTGGTGGATAGAGATGTGGTTGGTGTTCTTGAGCCATATAAGCCAATAGATCAATGATACTGAGGACTGCTCTTGTTCTTGAAGAGTCTTTGTGGCATGGAGCTCATAGGCTTCAGGTGGGTTTAATAAATGTGAACATAGTTCATTGTTGAATGGCCATGTTCTGCTTCACATTAGTCACGAAATTTACCCCAGTAAGACGGAAGGCTTGTTGACAACTTGGTGCTCAGCTGATGAGTGGGAAATTACAAGCTGTGTAATCTCATATTCATTCACCATCTTGTGGAAACTACAAAATAGTTCATGAATTGGTTTCGTTTCCTATGGAAGCGAAAATCGTCGAAAACCACATCGAATAGGTCTTCCATCCTTTGCTGTAATTCCTGCCTGTAACCTTTGCATACAGCATCTCTACTAATTATCCAAATCTCTTTAGCAGTGTTTGTCAGATTCAGGATGGTTAAAATATTGACTGGGAGACCTTGACTGAGAATGATTTCAGCCTGTGTATCAGCAATCTCACGGTTTGTTTCTTCAGGTGTAAACTCTAATTTAAGTTTCATTTCTTGGCATGTTCCACTCCTGTTGGACTTCAGTTGGACATCAATCACCATAGGGTGTGGTTAAGTCCAATTTGAATGGAGTTCCAGATAAGTTTGCCAAGGAGTTTTCCTCGAATGTACCTATGAATTTACGAATTTCCAAGAATCGTATCACTCTCATCCAACATGGGAGGACCTAAGATTTCTCCGTTACTCCGCTGCACTTGATTCCTTATCAGTTGACATTTTGATGTAAGTATGATATGAATGAACGGATCGCAATTGATTGTTGTTATGTTTGATTTGGGTGTATGGTGTTGTTTTTGTTTGTGTGTTTGGTTGAAGTCAATTACTGTTCACGGGATTTTACAAATCTTTGATTAAAACCGAGAAAAGAATCGTATATTTCGCGGGATTTTACAAAATCAAGAAGAAACCGTAAAACAATAATGAATTGATCTTGTGTAGAGGAAAAAAAAGAAAGAATATAATTTTCCAAATTTTTAAAAGATTATAACCCTTGACTTTAGGAACCATTATTATTACCTCCCAAATTAACCACCACTAGGATAAAACAAATCCCTTGGATTTAGAAAACAAATAATTTTTTTTTTTTTTTTTATTTTCTTCCCAAAAATATGGATCTCTTACTTTTCTTTTCTTTTTTAAAATATGCCTAAACTCTTTTTTTAAAAAATAAAATAAGCCAAAATTTATTTTTGTAAAAATAAGCCGAAATTTTTCAAAAAAAAACTTTCGATGAGATCAAAAAAAAATAAAGAGTGAATATCGAGATAGATGTATTAAGGCTCGTTCGATTTAATTTTTTCAAAAACACCAAGATTAAAACACGTACCACTTAGCTAAAATTAAGCGAATCCATGATTGCAACGAGAGGTTATTATGATGATTAGATATAAACAAATAAACCATTTATGAATCAAGAATGAAAGCAAACACACAAACAAATTCGGATCCCTCTTTATTTTTTTATTTTTTTTCCGAATAAAAAATAGAAACACAAACCAAATCAAATCATCAATCTTGAAGGCTCTTGATACCAATTGTAGGTTCCATGATCATTCATACAAACCTTAACAATGATATGTAGAATCAAGATGCAGGAAAATAAAGACTTTATTGATGATTGAACGAAACTTTTGTGGCTAAAACCTAACCAAAAATATTGACTAGCTTACCACATAATGATAAGAAAAAGGGTGTATTTATACACTAATGGGGTTTGGCCTTATGGCCTTTCATTTGGGCTTTTTTGCAGGCTTATTTGCATAACAACCCATTTACATCATTAAACATTAATTAAATAATTAACAATCGAGCATAAAATGCTTGTTTTTTCTTCAAGACCGAGCTTCTCTGTTAGACTATGAAATTATTTCTAACAATTACCCAGGGTTTGTTTTTGGGGTTTAAAAAGTATATGTATAAAACGTTATTAATAAAAAAACATATTTATTAAGTCATGTTTTTAATTGTAATAAATATCCGTAAATATTTATAACTTGTCCGATTCGCTAAGTGTTTATTAAAATCACTTCCGTTCATAAAATACCCTTAGGGTTTTCTATATTTACAAAAACAGTCCCTAGGTTTATGAAAATATAATATTTACACCTTCAGTCCTTCAACTTTACAAAAATTACACTTTAGGTCCTTTTACTTTCAAAACAGCCCCTTTAAGTTTCAGAAGTGACAAAATAGTCCCTAAAACTTTATATTTTCAGTTTTGACAGTTTTAACCCTTAAGTTTACAATTTGACACTTTTAGTCCTTTAACTTTGTAAAAATCGCATTTTAAGCCCAATTAAGATTTGAAAAGTGGTAAAAGGTTTCATTGGGCTCCAATAAACTACATAAGCTGTGGTAGCTTATAAATAAGCTCAGATGAGCTTATTTTAGCTTATTAGGCCTTTTGGGTCTGTTAAGGTCCATTAAGCAAATTAATGGTCGAATGAAAATTCTAAAAGCACATAAGCTCTCATTAAGCTCATTTAAGCTTAATGAAACTGTTAATGCTGAAAAATAAGCTCGGGTGAGCTTATTTGAGCTTATTGGGCTCATTAGCCCAATAACCTTAACCCGAAATGTTTCAAAGGGTCCATTAAGGTTTTATAACATGATCCAACTTATTTTCTAGTCTTAATAAGCACTTTTAAGCTGTTTTATTGTTCGGCTTATTTATAAGCCAATAAGCTTCGTTAATGGGCTTTTAGGGCCCATTAAGAGCTCGTTAAGGTTTATACATGTTCGAACTAGTCCAATTTAGGTCCATTAGCAATCTATGCTTCTAATAAGCCCACAAATCTGAATAAGCTCCGGATTAAGCTTGCTCGAGCTTATTAGGGGCTGTTGGGCCCACATTAGGCCTCACTAATGGGCCATTAGGTCCATTAAGAATCCATTATGGTTTCTATGTGTATACGATCATATAACTAAGTTCAATAAGCTCTCTAAACCTTCTTTAAGCTTAGTGAGCTTCGTAATAAGCTAGGGTCCTAGTTAACGAACTATTGGGCCCATTAACATCCTTAATAGACTATTTGCCAACAAGGTCCTGTTACGCTTATTAGTGGTTTTTAGGGTTAGTTAAGGTTCGGGTCTTTTCTGTTTTCCTTTGCACACTTTAATCTTTTAACCTTTTTTTAGTCAGTTTAGCTATAAGCCTTTTTTGGCTTATTCCCGGCTTATTGTGATAAGCTAGTTTCTCCTTTTTATTTTTCTCAGATTTAGCACTGTTCAAGCTACTTTTCGTATTTTTTTCAGAATTTTCTAATTTAGTTTAGTATTTTTAATATTTAATTTAGATAAAGACCGTTTTTAATTCATAATAAAAAAATATAAAAGTCAAAAAATATAATTCGTTTTTTTTTATTTTCTTTTATCATGTAGGATTGTTAAAAATTAATTTTGCTTTCGTAGGGTTAAATTTGTAGAATTTGGTTTTTTAAAGAACGGGATTTGATCCCGTTATCGTTTTTCTTCATTTTTTCACTTTAATTGCTTACGTTTTAGGGTTTCTTTTATTTGTTCTTGGATTTCAGTCATTTAGGGTTTATAAAAAGTTAAAAACATCAATTTAGGATTAAATTTTGATAATTTAGGTTTTAAGTCGCATTTTAGGATTCCCGTTATTTGATTTCTTTGTTAATTGCCTTATTTGTTAGTATTAGCATGTTTTTTTTGTCTTTCCCGTAGAATTATAAATCAAATACAATCAATTCTTGTTCTATTCAAACATCAAATATCAACCGACTTTCGACTCTCAAATTTGCACTCCTCGTTGGGAAAAACGACCCGGGAATATCATATACTACTCGGATTTCATTGATTTTCTTTCTATAAACCTTTTCAAGGGTCACTTGATTTGGTTTGGTTAATATAAGTAGTATTATTATTTATATATACCTAAAGTTAGAAATCAATAGGCCTAGGATTTAGTTAACTTTTCTAGTCTCTAATCCAAACCAAACCGTGCCCTAATAGGGTGGTTTTATGGTTTCTAGTTAAGCTCAAATGGTTTTGATTTAACCACCTAGTACATTCCTTAATTACAAGATCATGGTACAAGATTTCTTAGGATTTTGATAATCTTATGGTATGTGTATGTGTGTGTTGGCCGCGGGTATCAAGAGCAAGAAAGAGGGATCCAAAGTGGTTATTACACAATGGGTTTTAGCTAATTAGGGACATTAAGGACAATCTTTAATTAGCCCTTGTTGTACATGTACTTAGGAAGATTTTCTAGTTGTTTAGGGAGGGTGGGACGTGTAGACTTGGAGGGAAAGAAGGGTTTTTGAAATCTTATCAAGATTATACAAGTACCATCTTTAATTAGGAGATAATTGTACAAGATTTACAAGCTTTAGTTTAGGTTTTAGCTTTACACAATGGACATTGTGTTTTGTTTGAGCTATGATCGGCCTTCATGGCTTAGTAACATGAAAATTTAATAATTTTTTGTTTAGGGATTAAAAGTGGTTATTGGTTTGAGTCTAGGTAATTCTAGGTATTTCCGGAGTGTGTCTAAACGTATTTTATTTTGAAACGTAAGCCTTTTATGTGACCAATAAAAATAAAATGCGCATAGTCAATAATTATCTTCATATTAATTACATAACACTTGCTTGACGTAAACCTTAATTTATTTGGTTACCGTTTACATTGAATGATTTTTTCTAGTCTACGCGATTTAGCTTAAAAGTTAAATTAAAAGTAAACGCGTATCGGACAAAAATAAATAGTGAAGAATAATAAAGTCGTACAATGACCTGAAATTGAGAAATGTTATACAAGGATGCTTGGAATCACTGTGATCAGCCTATGGGAGGTAATGCTTTCGTTAGTTTTAAAAATAAGTTAAAAGAAGTTAAAGCCCGATTAAAGAACTGGCATAAAGACATGGTAAGAAACATTGATATTGAAAGAAAGAATCTGGTAGAGAAGTTGGACCGTATTGACGCACTTCTAGACGATGGTACTTTTAATCAAATCTTAGTGGAAACTAGGATTGATACAATGAAATCAATCCAGGATCTAGATGAAAGAAGTAGATTAGATGATGCCCAAAGGATAAAAAGAAAGTGGGACATGGACGGAGATGAGAACTCAAAGTTCTTTCATAATTTCGTGAAAAAACAAAGACATAAACTGATAGTTTCTGGTATATTGAAAGATGGGCAGTGGGTTCGTGAACCAGGGGAGATCAAGAAGGAATTCTTTGATTTTTTAATGCTAAATTCAGGAAGTTTCAAGGGGCAAGATTTCTATATCCAAATGAACGGTTCAAAAAATTAGATTCTTGCAGTGGAGAGTCTTTGGTCTCGGAAGTAACTTTAGAATAAATAAAGGATGTTGTTTGGTCGTGCGGTGGGGACCGTGCTCCTGGGCCGGATGGGTTCTCGTTTAAGTTCGTCAAAACATATTGGGAAATGATGAAAAATGACATATTTGACTTTGTGCAGGAATTCGTTACAAGTGGAAATATTTCGATGGGATGCAATTCTTCATTTATCACGCTTATTGCTAAAGTCACAAGTCCCATTCTCTGCAAAGATTATAGACCTATTAGCTTAATATGTAACACCCCCATTATGATAAATATAGCAGCGGAAGCTAATCTGGGGTATTACTTCATGAATCACAGGCACAATCATAGAAAAAGAATCAAAAGAGACGTTTTTAAAAGATACGTTATCATTCATTTAAAATCAGAGTTTTACAAAGGCATGTCCCAAAATCTAGAAACATAAAATTGTGAATGATAACAGGTTTTAGCCATCTTCAAGTCCATGTCACTCCATGCCATAAGTTGCTTAATTACCTCGGATAAACATGCATAAAAAGGGTCAACACAAAGGTTGAGTAAAATTCATAGGTTTGAAATGTAATAGTTAAATACAAGTTATCATAATAGATAGTGGATTACGCTGATATATACCCATAAGTAGACATAAATATCATGGAAAATGGTTGAATGCAAGTTATCATAATGGATAGTAATAATTGCAACGAATACAATTATCATGGAAAACAATATAAACTTTAGTTTTCAAAAGGTTTTAAGTGTTAAATTTTAGTTTTTAAGAATTTTAAGTAAACCAATATTTGATTGTTGGTTTTTGTTATGTCATTAAGCTTATTTGAGTAGATTTTCATAAGTAGCTTTTGTGTGTTGTTTTTATGCATGTTCAAGTCTCAAAATGCAGTATAATAGGTTTAGGGTAAGTCTGCATTAGTTGATTTAGTTTTTGTCAAAATCTGTCAAAAATTTATAAGTGTCTTTTAAGTCCAAAACAGCTTTTTCATTTACTTTTTCTGGCTTAACCTGAATTTCAAAATGATTTTTGAAAGTTTTATGTGTTCTTTGAGGTCTAATTTTGATCTGTTTTGAGGTCCTAAGTCCATAAGGATCCGTTTGTTAGCTTATTTTTAAGCTTAAAAGTAGTGATTTTGAAAGTTAAAAAAAGGGACTCAACATATACTGAGTGTGAACAGCCACGTTCATAAGCATTTTTCATAGCTTATTTGAGTTTCAAAATCCTTTTTCTTTGTTGATTTAGAAAGCTTGTTGGGCAAGCTTTTCAATGGTATTAGCCTTTAAGCCATAAGGATCCATTAAGGCTTTGAAAAATTAGCTTAAAGGTAGCTTGTTGGCCCTTTGAAACTGTTTTTATTGCAATCTGCTTATTTGCTTATTTGAGAATTCCAGCTTATTTTGTTTGTTAAATTTCTGTCCTTAGTGCTTATTAGGTGTGGTTAAGTGTTCCTTGGTAGCTTATTTGTTTCCATGATAGCTTATTTAGTCTAAGGGAAAACCAAAACAGATAAGCCATTTTAGTTTAGTTTTAAAAGTGAAATCTGCCTACTTATTTTTGCTTTTTCTAGCTTAATTATAGGTTATTATAAATGTGTTCACTAATATTACTTATTTTAGTTGTATAAAGCTTTTCCATAAAAAAATTTGCAAACTAAAAATGTTTGGGAAAGTGGGAAGCCCAAAGTGAGCCAAGGCTCGAACCCTGGACCTCTACCACCCTCAACCAAGCATTTTAACACACACTCTTCTACCAAACGTGCCCTTGGGTCTTTTCTGTTTTCCTTTGCACACTTTAATCTTTTAACCTTTTTTTAGTCAGTTTAGTTTTGGGGTTAACAGATATAAACGTAAAATATAACAAGATTTAAGGCAGAACCACGAAAAATAAACGTATATGTTATAGTGGATAATAGAATATTGACTTGACATATTAGGATGTTTATATAATATAAACATAGATATAGATGGCATAGATAGGTTGCGTGAGCTCGTTAACTTTAGTTATGCAAGTAATGTAATAAAGCGAAAAATTTTCCCGTAAAAAGGTGGTTCATATATAATAGATAGATAGTACATTGCTTCTAACTTAATAGATGGATATTTACATTGATGAAAATTGCGGGTTGTTATAGTCCCCCAACCTTACAGAAATCTCGTCCCGAGATTTAGTTGAGAGAAAGAGTGATATTTGGAAATAGAAGTTCTTAGCTTCTACAGTTTCTGGTCTGATGGCCTACTTTGTTACAATTTTGACATTTGACAGTGCAAGGTCCTGTGTGATGCGGTGTACACTTCCTACACAGGGGATGAGGTCCATTATATCCACGGTTTCCAATAGCCTTGAAGGTTTCCTGCCTTCCATTCTGTTATTGGTGGTGATCATTGTTATGGTTGTTATGGTTGCGTTTATCTTGGGAGTTGTTGTTGTTTTGATTGTTGGAGTGGTTATTGTTGTTGCGATTATTGGGGTAGTTGGTGGTGTTTCTTTCATCATCAAACTTTCTTTTGTGATCATTTGATACTTGCACCGAAGTGTGTTTTGTTACCTGATCTATTAGCCTCTGGCTATGTTAATGGCTTCCTCTAAAGTTTAAGGCTTTGAGGCGGTAACATTCTCTTCAATACTTCTAGGTAACCCTCCGATGAAGGCTTCCAGGAGTTTCTCGGTGTTTGGTACCATGTTCGGGCATAAGACTGCTAGTTCTTGAAATCTTCTAACGTAAGGTTTAAGATCATTTTCTTTGGCAGTCAGATTGTAGAATTCATCTTCCATCTTTCTGACTTCAGTTCGAGGACAATACTTGTTTGTCAAGAGCCTTTTCGACTCAGTCCAAGTGATTTGATTGGCTTGATCTACTCCCATAGGTTGGGCGTATGCATTCCACCAGGACAAAGCATCATCAGTAAGGGTACCAGTAGCAAATGTTACATTGTTTTCCTTGGCACATTTGCTTCGAGAGAATACTGATTCGGTTCGTTCAAACCAGCGGATGAGACCAACTGCTCTTTCCGTACCATTGAAGTAGAAAGGTTGCCAGTTTATGAACTCTTTGTAGTTTCCCATTTTTGCTATAGGAGTTCCAGTAGGACCGGTTTTCCTATTGGGATTACTAATACTTGCCATTGTTGCAGCTTGTGCTTCTAGAGCCGCGGCGACACTATCAGCAACTAGTTTTCTAATGGCAGCTTGAGTCATAGCTGGTGCTTCAGATGTTGACGTCCTTTTGGGAGGCATTCTATCAACATAAGATAATACATAATAAGAATGATATCACAAGTCTTAAAATGCAATCTTTTTCCTTAAAATGCTTAAAGTTCCAAAAATAAGCATTGCATTAATGGTGATATTGAAATCACAAATACTTATTTGATATGAATATCATTGTGTGGGTTATTATTTTGATGCAAATTCTAACAAGAAATACACATTCATTGATATTACATTGCAGGATACAACGGAAAATTTTGGAATTTAAGACTTCCAGAGATAGATACGGAGATAATAGAATGAGTGATCCAATAGGAGGCTTAGAGTTTCTAGGTACAAAGGTTTGAGAAAATCAGATGGTAAAAGAATCATAGTAATCCCGGATAAAGATATGAGTCATCATACCACAGGATATAGGATAGACAGTCTCGACATACACAATTGGTATTATGAAACAACGAGGTATAACAAAATCATTATTTGTATAAATAACTTGTCTATATAATAAAATTTGACAAGTGTCATTATTTATACCATACATCTAGTGGTTGAATTCTAGAAAGCTGTAAACGACACAGATCTAATCTGGTGGTTTTCCTTTGAGTTCTTAGATTTTGTTCAGAAGACTCTTGATGATGAACTGTATATAATCATGAAGGATATCCGGAGATGAACATTCTAGCAGGCATTTGACTCATTAGGTTCCTCGAGGTCTGGTTTACTTCCCAATAGTCGCGGTATGATCCATAATGATATCTTCACAGAATTAGATAACTTATTAAAGAAATAGCCTGGTGGTGATGTAGCTGACCTAACTGGTGATGAAGATCCTACTGATGAAAATAGAGATACTGGAATGGGTGATTCAACTGGAGTCTCAGTGTTTTTAAGTGGTGAAATTTCCTCGGGAGGAAAGAAATCTCAGGAATCAAACATTGGTGGTAGTGATAATACTAGAGATGGTGGTAAAACAGCTGGTAGAGCAATAATAACTTGGGGTGATGGAATTAATATCAGAATCAGAGGGGACGATAGTAGAGTGAGGGGACAAAGACATGACTGTAACAACCCAGTAGTAAATAACATAAGTTACTTATATAATAGTATAATAGTTATGTATTTTTACATACTATTTAGGAAAAGTAGTGGCATCTTCACTATTCAGGAAATGTAGTGGCACGGAGGACATTGATGGCAAAAGAAAAGTAGTTATAGTTAAGGTTTTAACCTTGTTCTCTATAACCATGGCTCTGATACCAATCTGTAACACCCCCATTTTGATAAATATAGCAGCGGAAGCTAATCTGGGGTATTACTTCATGAATCACAGGCACAATCATAGAAAACGAATCAAAAGAGACGTTTTTAAAAGATACGTTATCATTCATTTAAAATCAGAGTTTTACAAAGGCAGGTCCCAAAATCTAGAAACATAAAATTGTGAATGATAACAGGTTTTAGCCATCTTCAAGTCCATGCCACTCCATGCCATAAGTTGCTTAATTACCTGGGATAAACATGCATAAAAAGGGTCAACACAAAGGTTGAGTGAAATTCATAGGTTTGAAATGTAATAGTTGAATACAAGTTATCATAATAGATAGTGGATTACGTTGTTATATACCCATAAGTAGACATAATTATCATGGAAAATGGTTGAATGCAAGTTATCATAATGGATAGTAATAATTGCAACGAATACAATTATCATGGAAAACAATATTATTGTACCTAAGCTCATGACATCAATACGTTAACAGGGAAAATCACCGTAGTGACATTGGTTGAGGAACAAATGTCCTCGTGGAAAGGTAACTTGCCAAAGTTACCCATTGAGTCAAATATAGTGCGTTTGGCTACCACAAGCATAGGTATACCAACGGGAGTCGTCACCCCCAATAGATCTATTCACAATATTCGCGTTCACTCACAATGCAAGTAATTAATGATTCATGATATGGAAATAGTGGCACTGGAAGGTACTTAGGCAATAATATATTTGGATAGCATACAGTTGGAAAAACACTTGCATTCATGGTTTAAGCATGTATCCCCCTCGCGGGTTTATAGAGTATTAAAAGATTTAAAAGCAAGGCTATGAAATCTCACCTTAATAGTATAATGAAATCTGATTGATGGCAAAAGTATATGAAAGTAACGGCTTCGTCACACAACCTGGGGTAATATGTCAAGTCTTAGTTTGATTGGATATGTTTTATGTCATAATGTAATATCACTTTGATTGAAATATTATGGAAATATTATATCACTATTTAGGCTATCATAATTCAGATGTCATGTAGTAAACGTTTGGCTTTGTCTTTCACAATCTTTTCCATTCCGAGTCCGGTTTTGTCGTTTTGTCTTTGTTTTTCGTCCTTTTCTTGGTTATCCGTTCCTGCACAATACAATTAGCAAAACAAGCATATATTTGGCATTTTAAGTCCGTTTTTGATTATTTTAGCTCGTTTTTAAAGGTAAAAGGTATGTGTATTTAAGCACATACCATTAAGTTTCCTCAAAAGCTAGTCGATGATAAAATTGGGTTTTATAATATTTTTATAATTTATATAAAAATATATTATTTTATATTTTAAGAATTTGGAATTGACAATATATACCCTTGGTATATATATATTTACAAGTTAAATCCTTATTTAAATAAAGTATATATATTATACCCTAGGTATTAAATAAATTGCAAAGCAAATCCTTATAGTTTAACTTTTTATAAAATCAACCTTTCAGTTTAGAAAATGGTGAGATTAGCCCTTGTGGTTTATACTTTTGATTAATTACAGAAATGGTCCTTGTATTTACAAGTTTGAAAAGTTGGCAACATATACCCCTTGCATGGATTTGACTTGTAAAACAAGTCCAAAATCCATGCAAGTGTATTTTTATGTTTGAAACTTATTTTGCAGCTTATGGATCATAAAAAGAAGTTATTTTAATAAGCTTTAATAAGCTTAAAGTTTTTCAAAATGGCTCATTAGCCTATAAACCCCAAAATGGGTCGTTTGGGTTCGAATTAAGGATGCGATGGACTAGAGCTTTTAGGGTCGGTTTTTAAGTTTATAGAATTAATATTTGAGCTTATGTAAACAGCTTATGGGGCTGTAGAGAGCTTATAGCTTATGAAAAATAAGGTAACGAATGGATTAGGGTTTTAAGAACCCGGTTAGGGTTTTGATTTGTTTTAAGAGATTACGACATGGTTTCTATACATAGAAGATTATAACGAGTTTATAGAAGATGTAATAGCATAATGAGAGTTTTAAAGAAAAAGTATAGAAGCTTACAAGAACCCGGAATGATAAAATGGGTCGAAATGAGCTTTATTTGATTCGCACGCCTAGACAACGATTTCGTGACTCCTTCCTTTTTAACCTTGGCTTCAAACTCAGCTTATACCTTTTCTTCTTCTCTTCCCTTGCTTGGTTAGAACATCATTTGAGAGAGTATTGAGTGTGTGTTTGTGTTTGAGTGTGAGTTTGAAGTTGTGAGGGTCTCGGCTTATATAGCCTACCCGAAACTTGGAGGCCAAGGTTAGCTAGCAAGGTGGCAAGTTGTGGTGAAAGGCTTGGAGAGCAAGGAGGGACAAGGTTGGTGACTAGGCGGGTGACTAAGGGTGGAGGTGGCGGTATGGTGTATGACGAGGCTTAGGAAGCCTTGGAGCCCAAGGAGATGAGGTCATGGTGATGGTATAGTGACGAGGTGAAGGGTTTTCTTGGTGCTCAAGGTTATGACATAGTGACGACGAGGGTGTGAGGGAGTGGTGGTGAAGTTTCGTTGGATCATAGTGTTCGTGTTTCGCTCCTTAGTTTCCTTTCGGCTTCACATCACAACTTTGGGTTCACGACGGGAATTGCTAGAGTCGAGTTCGGTTCTTGTTTATACGATCTTAATCCATTCCAAGGTCGAAATGTAATCTGTATTCCCTTTTAAAGTTTAGAAGTTAAGTCTAGTGTGCTTCGTTTATGTTGTTTTCTTCCTGAGCAAAAGTGGTTATCTTTTCTGATTTTCGCTTAGTTTTGCAAGCTGGATGTTCTTAATTTGTGGCATTGGATAATGTTTTTAAGAATAATGTATAACCTTTTGAAATAGACGAACTTGGAGCGGAAGACATGCTTTCTTATCTACATGGAATGCCACTAATTTATCAACTAAGAAATCAACGTAGACCATCTACCTTTTAACATGGCAAGTTGATAATCAAATCCTTAACATGCAAGAAAATGTGTTGTCTTTGTTTTACCAACACATGCACACTAGATAATTATATACATGCATACTAATTTTCTTATTATTTAATAATAATTAGTATTTAGGGTATCAATTTTGAATAAGTGGGTAGTTTTGGGATCAACGGATATAAACGTAATATATAACAAGAGTTAAGGCAGAACCACAAAAAATAAATGTATATGTTATAGTGGATAATAGAATATTGACTTGACATATTAGGATGTTTATAGATATAGATGGCATAGATAGGTTGCGTGAGCTCGTTAACTTTTGTTATGCAAGTAATGTAATAAAGCTAAAAATTTCCTCGTAAAAAGGTGGTTCATATATAATAGATAGATTGTACATTGCTTCTAACTTAATAAATGGATATTTACATTGATGAAAATTGGGGGTTGTTATACTCCTAAAGTCTCACATCTTCATGCTGTAAAGAGGATCTTTAGATACTTGAAAGGTCAATCTAAATTGGGCCTTTGGTATCCTGGGGATTCACCTTTTGACTTGGAAGCTTTTTCAGATAGTGATTATGCTGGAGCTAGTCTTGATAGGAAATCCACACCAGGAGGTTGTCAATTTCTTATCAAAATATTGATTTCTTGGCAATGTAAAAAGCAAACTATTGTTGCCAACTCAACAACTGAAGCAGAATATGTTGCTGCTGCTAATTATTGCGGACAGGTGTTATGGGTTCAAAATCAAATGCTTGATTATGGGTTTAACTTTATGAATACCAAGATTTACATTGATAATGAAAGTACAAATATGTATTGTGAAAAAATCTAGTATTTCACTCTAAAACTAAGCACATAGAGATTAGGCACCATTTCATCAGAGATTCTTATGAGAAGAAGTTGATACAAGTGATCAAGATTTACACAGACCACAATGTTGCAGATCTTCTCACAAAGGATTTTGATGTTAGCAGGTTTAACTTTCTGATTGCTAGTATTGGATTACTTAATCTCTAAAGTATTATTTGAGGGGAGGTTAAATAAGATTAGATGAAAGGGAATGTATCATTAAGTAAAAGTGGGTGAAGGGTCAGGTTAACCCACTGATCCCCAATACACATCCACATCTGCTCAACTCTCTAATGAAGAACCAATTACTGTTTTATCATCATCTTAACTCAAAAAGACTTAAAAACCTTAGAAAGCCAAAAGGACCACTGAGATATGTCTAGTGGACCTATTCCCTTTATAACTTATGAGACTGTCATTAAGGAGTGGGAAGACAAAATGGAAAGGGCTCCCACTACTGCTTCTAGCTTAGTAGCAGAGCAGGACAGTGGTAACATAAATAGGACCCAATCCATGGCAACACTTAATGAGTCTTTTCCTCAGGGAACATATTCAGGTAGTGGTTCCAGGTGCCAAGATACCATATTAAGGGGTGCAAACGCTCAAATTAGGTTTGAGGTTGCATCTAAACAGTCCAATGATCCACCTCTCTCAAGAGTTAACACACTTGGAAGTGGGGAGGACAACATGAAACTAAAGGAATTGATGGAATTTTGTACCAAAATTTTCTGAAAAGATGTGTGAATGAAAAACATATAGAGTGAATTGGTGAGAAACAGAAATGAGAGATATAGTGAGCTAAAAGATAAAAAGAGAGTTGTGTGATATAAAAATAGATAGAGTGAATTGGTGAGAAAAAATATAAGAGATATTGTGAGATCAAAAATAGAAAGCGAGCTTGTAAGAATCAAAATTAATGATGGAAATGCTTTTTTGGAAAGAAATTGGGGTTAATACTGGTGTCTTAACGTTAATGTTGCTCAGCTTAAACTTAATGCTGCTAAGCTTAAGTTAATGTTGTTAGGATTAATTTGCTACTGTCCGTATTAGTTTATGCTGCTAGGCATACACTTACTGCTGTTAGGCATAAGTTAATGCTGCCAGGTATAACTTACTACTGCTGGGTTAGTTAATACTGTTAGGCTTAACTTAATGCTGCTAGTTCAAGTTAATGCTGTTGAGGGTGATTTCATAAATACTTTGATTAAGGGTTTCAATCACTCATTCGATCGATTTTACACCTTGATATACTCTTTAATCATAAACCCTAACTCAATTTTATCATTCATCATCAAAACCGAAAACAATGTCGAACCTTAAGTTTGCTAAAACCCACAATTTGGTTGCGTTTTTGGAGAAACCAGAAGAAAGTGATGGGTTGAGGAGATTATTGATTTCCTAAATGCAAGTTATGTCCAATATGCGTTAACGGTTAATCCAACCATTTATACTACCTGTATTGAACAGTTCTGGGCATCTGCCAAGGCTAAGATCGTTAATGGGGAACGACAAATACAAGCCCTAGTAGACAAGAAGAAGGTAATCATCACTGAGACTAGTATAAGGAGTGATCTTAAGCTGGATGATGCTGAAGGAATAGATTGTCTACCCACTGCTACAATTTTTGCAGAACTGACTGCTAATTCCTGGAATCTTTAACGTACGTTTTGGATCATTTCCTTTCACAGCCAAGTTGTAAAATTCGTTTTCCATTTTTTTGACTTCAGTTCGAGGACAATACTTATTGGTCAAGAGCCTTTTCAATTCGGTCCAGGTGATCCTGTTGGCTTGTTCCATCCCAATACGTTGGGCGTATGCATTCCACCAGGACAAGGCTACGGTTAGAGTTACCAGTAGCAAATGTCACTCTGTCTTCCTTGGCACACTTGCTACGCGAAAATACCGATTCAGTACGTTCAAACCAGCGGATGAGGCCAACAGCTCCTTCCGTACCATTGAAATAGGAAGGTTGACAACTCATAAACCCTTTGTAGTTACTTATTACATTCCTATTGGTATTTGCTATGGTAGCAGCTTGTGCTTCTAGAGCTGCAGCAATACCATCAGCAATTAGTTGCCGGATGGCAGCATGAGTCATAGTTGGTGTTTTAGATGTTGATGTTCTCTTGGGAGGCATCTATCAATATATACAAGACAACATAGAATAAGAATACATAAAATGATATAGTCATACTACAAGTTTATGGTAGAAAATTCATTATAATACAAAGACTTGTGATCATTCTTTGATATTACATTGCAGGATATAACGGAAAATTTTTGGAATTTAAGACTTCCAGAGATAGATACGAAGATAATAGAATGAGTGATCCAATAGGAGGCTTAGAGTTTCTAGGTACAAAGGTTTGAGAAAATCGGATGGTAAAAGAATTATAGTAATCCCGAATGAGTAATCATATTATAGGATATAGGATAGACAGTCTCGACATACACAAACTTTATTTATTAATAGCACACTAACAATTACCTTATTAGGGTCGACGTTTTGATACGTAAAGTATATACCAGTATTACGTACACCCATTATCACAACGTCATCCCCTCCTAAATTGTCATACGCAAAAGCGTTCCCAAGATTCAAAGGTGATACATTGGCATTCTTGCACTTTTTCTTAGTTTTATCAACCCGTTTCTTAGGTAAGACCGTAGTAGGAGGCAAATCCGTATATGGACTATGCATATATACGCTAGGACGTTGTTCCCTCCTTGATAGATCCAATTTATATAAAAAAGAAAAAATAATAAACTTTTATTACTTCATGATGGTTACTATTATAAAAGCAAAATCGTAAATAATTTTAGGATTACCGAGTTGCATAAACCAGCATCACGAGGATGCGACGGGATAAGGGGTTGCCAATTTGGAGTTGGCGTATACAATGGCATTTGGCTTTGTGATGTGTCATTGTGTGGTGTATATTTTTATGATTCAAGTTTTAAATTTATATTTTTCCGACTAAACCAAAAACAACACTTTAACGGGCAGTGTACCCAATCAGTAGTAGTTTCGTGGTAAGTAAGGTGTCGAACGCTTGAAGCGAGGTTATATCTATAAATTTAATTAATATATTGGTTATCTAATTTATGTTAATTCTTATTCTATTCTAAACCCGTGTCAGTCCTAATCCTAATTCTAACAGAAAAAAGGGGTTTTCAGCCTGAGAGACTGGCACAGTTTGGTTGGTGACTACAATCAATTCAAGGCACTTTAACCCACGCAAGCAAATTAACAAAAGCTAAAAGAGCAGTTGTAACACACCCATTTTTACATATAACAACGAAAGCTAATCTGGGGTATTACTTCATGAATCACAGACACAATCATAGAAAACGACTCAAAAGAGACGTTTTTAAAAGATAAGTTATCACTCATTTAAAATCAGAGTTTTACAAAGGCAGGTCCCAAAATCTAAAAACATAAAGTTTGAATGATGACAGTTTAGCCATCTTCAAGTCCGTGCTCCTCCGTGCCATAAGTTGCTCAATTACCTGAGATAAACATGCTAAAAAGTCAACACAAAGGTTGAGTGAAATTCATAGGTTTGAAATGTAATAGTTGAATACAAGTTATCATAATAGATAGTGGATTACGTTGATATATACCCATAAGTAGACATAATTATCATGGAAAACGGTTGAATGCAAGTTATCATAATGGATAGTAATAATTGCAACGAATACAATTATCATGGAAAACAATATTATTGTACCTAAGCTCATGACATCAATACGTTAACAGGGAAAATCACCGTAGTGACATTGGTTGAGGAACAAATGTCCTCGTGGAAAGGTAACTTGCCAAAGTTACCCATTGAGTCAAATATAGTGCGTTTGGCTACCACAAGCATAGGTATACCAACGGGAGTCGTCACCCCCAATAGATCTATTCACAATATTCGCGTTCACTCACAATGCAAGTAATTAATGATTCATGATATGGAAATAGTGGCACTGGAAGGTACTTAGGCAATAATATATCTGGATAGCATACAGTTGGAAAAACACTTGCATTCATGGTTTAAGCATGTATCCCCCTCGTGGGTTTATAAAGTATTAAAAGATTTAAAAGCGAGGCTATGAAATCTCACCTTAACAGTATAATGAAATCTGATTGATAGCAAAAGTATATGAAAATAACGGCTTCGTCACACAACCTGGGGTAATATGTCAAGTCTTAGTTTGATTGGATATGTTTTATGTCATAATATAATATCACTTTGATTGAAATATTATGGAAATAGACGTTATTTGATGTCATCACTTTGCCAATTAGAACTACCAGGCTGCGATGGCATTGGGGTTTGCCAGTTTGTTGGCGTACCCATATTAAAGAAAGAGTTGTTTGCCGGCGTCTGGAAAGAAGACGGACCACCCTGTGGAAACCCAGAAATAAAAAATTATAATACTTACTTACTTTTCAGCAAGGACAAAATATATGACTATCAAATCCACATAAATTATACCTGCATGCTTTGGAATCCACTGAAATCGCTTATCCCATAATGTTGATCGACAATGATTGGTTCTTTATTTGCTCCCGTGCCAACACTCATATCCTCCATAAACTTATTCATTTTTTCATACATATTTTGGCCCTGTTTCATCATTTGATCCAACCCACTTATTTGTTCCTCAAATTCTCGATAAAATTCAGATGGTACTTCATAATGATTTTGACGGTTTAAATGACGAGGTATTCGTTCTGCTTCACTAACACGGCCGTCAAAGTAGGCCCTGCTAGAAACCCACCAACCCGATCCAACCTCAATCTCATCCGGTATCAATCTTTCCGCAGGTACACGTCCCTTTAAAATATAAAAAAGGACATTAAGTATGAAATAAATAACGTAATCAAATTAATAAACTATAAAATTACATAAAACTCACATGAAGAAAATCACGAAACATGTGTCGATAAAACTTCTTATTGAAACTCCAAGCAACTACTCTAGGATAACGTCTGTGACGTGTATAATAATCATTTGGTCGTGCTCGGAACACCTCCAATATCCACGTCTAAAAAAAATATATTGTTTCAATTACTTTATGTTACACATATAATTTAAATGCCCAATTAAATATTATAAACAAAATTATGACATACCTTGAATGCCCAAGTGAATCCGAAAATCGAATACGTATTCTTATCAACTTCGTTTGTCAGCTCAGTGGTATATAAGGCTGGCCAACGTCTAACGTTTTCATCCCTTAATTGATAGTACAATGTCGGCCAAACATACGAACCCCAAGGATACTTGTCCCAACCATCTCTATCATTTGCTAACCTTAAAATCCAATCAGGGACCGCACGTCTATCCTCCACACCGAATAACACTAACTGCAAAATGCCTATACAACAAAGGCTAACAACATCGCCGTCGTGTAATTTATTAAACGACTGGCTCTTAATCAATTTTTCAACAATTTTCTCTGTTATATGTTTACCATTTAAAGATGACGGAAACACCTGTCGTCTAAAAGGAATAGGCTCATCCTCGTCGTTATAGTCAACCCAAATACTCTACCCCAAACTTTAACCCAGTAACAAGACAAAATTCTTCTCTTCTAAATTGTATTTGAAAATTATCAAACATATGGTAATACAAAGGAACACTTTCAGTTTCATCACCTACTAACTCCATTTGCCGACTTAACATATAATGTATTAAAATACAATTCTCAGTCCAATCCTCTAAATTTAAAAATCGACCAAAACAAGTGTTCCTAAATAATGCTTCCCGTGGAGTGCCCCTAATTAGATCTCTAATTATTTTAATCAAACTCATTTTACTTCTACATGTCACAAGAACACGAGGTCCCTAAATTAAAAAAAATTGCATATATTACTACGCATATAAACATAAAAAAACAAATAAATGATAATTATACATAAAAAAATATACCTCGTAATTGCTCAAATCCATCTTATACACGCAGTAACCAACTAAAAAACCCACACAACCGCCGAAGCAAAACCGCCTCAAAACCACCAAAAAACACAATTTAGAAGAACACTACCGAAAGTCACAACACAATTTAGGAGAACTCTTTCAATCAACTACTGCTTTTTGTTTTTCACTTGAACTGTGAGTATCTTCAAAACTATATCAACTATCATTTATACATGCAAAAACTGTTCAAGGTTGTGAAAAACTATAAAATACTACTGCTATTATCATTGTTAAGTCATTTCGTAGCTATGAATTGAAATATCAAGGCACGTTTCCCAAACTAATGATCACTAAGAATGATGCGCGATCAACATTTAAAAGGTTGACACAAACTGAAAAAAAAATTGATCACCACGTATGGTGCGCGATAAACCTATGTGGCCAAATTAAGGCTTGCTTTTCATTTCGTTAATAACTATGTTCATTGCCTGCGTGACACGTGTAAATCGAGCTGATCATCACCAATGGTGCGCGATCAACTAGGCTAATTTTGAAATGTCAGACTCACGAGGTCTCTGCAAGAAATGTTGTTTCTCACATGGTTGTTTCGATAAAAAACGCTACAATATAACATAGAAATTATAAAACATATTGATTAGTCGATTTGTATCTTGTAACTGAAAATAGATCATGATACGTTTTGTTTTATTTATAATGTTTGCTAAGTCAACAAATGAGTTGTGGTACAAAGTGAATCTTTGTGTAGTACATTACATAGTCAAACGGTCAAAGTTAATTTGGCGGGAAAAGAGGGGATTGGGTTAACTGAAACCTAGCTTTTAACGAAGTAATCCCCTTTGATCATGCCGCTAGAACCGCTCCATCATTTAAATTGTTTTCTTCATTTCCTAAACTACCCCTTATCCAGCACTTTCTAATTATTATTTTTAGGTTTATGCTACATTTTTTTATTTTATAAAATTGTTAAATTATTGATGTAGACCAAGTTAAAAACAAGTGGATTTGTCACTAAAGTATAAAAAAGATTTATTTATTACTTTTTGTTATATATGCTGACATCATACATATTATTTGGTCAAATTTATCACGATAGGTATTAAGAACTTTGTATTACTATATCCTCAAAAGATTTAAATAAAATAATACACTTATAAGAAATTATGTTTTAAAAGTTTGAACATTTTGAAATTAACAATATTTTATCTATACATTAAAGAAAAATTTGATATTTCAAATTTAGAGTTTCCTTTTACAATATGTGACAATACACAAATAGTATGTTTAGCTTTTGAAAACACTTTGAAGCAATTAACATCGAGGGTTTTGTGTATGCTTGTTAATCAAGGGAATGAATCGAGTGAGAAGAATTATTTCAATAAAAAAAAGTAAGAAAAATTTCTAGATACATTTATACATGCATTTAAGACTTGTGATTACAATTTCTTTTTATTCATCTCATCTTAATTATATTTTTCATTTGATCCGAACTCTGTTAATCAAAAGATTAATTTCATATCTCCTTATTTTTCACCATTAAAATTTTAATCAAATAAGATTTGCAATATTTTTTGAAAGCTCTAAACTAAAACGCTACTTTTAATAGCAATCACAATCTACTAGCTTTTACACGAAACAATTATGTTTTAGACAACTATGTTATCAAGTGTTTATAAAAAAACGAGCATCTATTGTTTCATTTAAGTAATTCTTTCTAGTGTAAAATACACCGTGAATTTTGACAAACGTACACAAGTTTTAGCTTTAAAGAATACTATCACAATTCACAAACCAAAATGACTAGTTCCATTTATAAACTTTGCTTATAGCCTAATAGGAATCTTTCCCTTTCCATATAAAAAAACAATAACTTAATATCAACTAGTCTTTAAATATTCATAAAAAGCTACAATTAATTAATTAAACAAAGAATTAACAAAAGGGCAAAAAGGTAATTTTGACATGCACGTCTCCAAGCTGTAGTGGGCTGTTTAGCAAAAACAAAATGTGGGGCATTTCAAAACATTACCACCATCACACACACTCACTGTGTGTATGTGTTTTTTTTACTAAAAAGAAGAGATGATGAATAAAGTGTCCCACTTGTTTTTGTAAGTGTGTTTTTGGGTTTCCAATATTTGTTTTTTTGTTGTACTTTTTTGCAGATAATTTTACAAGGGTGCTAATACTATTGTGTTCTTGTTTTCAAGATTTTTCTTTGGGTAAGTTTTGTAATATATTTTTGTTATATTTGTTTATTTCATGTTTATAAAATATGGGTTTTGATTAAAATTGAATGTTAATTATGTTTTGTTATAAAAAGATTTAAGAAATTGAAAAATTTATCATGGAACAAAGGGTTTCATGGAGTTAAAAAATTTCCAACTCTGTTTTCAAGATTGGGTAATGTTTTATCATATCTTTAATTTTTTTGTGTTTTTATGGTTTGTTACCTGATTTTACGATATGGGTTCTGTTAAAATATTAATTATGATCAGTTTTTCAATAAAAAAGATTGAATCTTGGATAAAGTTACTGTGGTAAAAGGGTTTCATGCATTTCAAAATATTAACTTTTTAAGGCCCTTTTTGTATTTATAGTTTGATTGTTGTTTTTGTTCTTGTTATGATAAAATAAAATAAAAACTGTGTTAAATTCATATGTAAGTATGTAACTGTTCTAATTTAGGGTTTAGTTTGTAATTGAATGTTGATTAAATTTAAAAAAATAATAATAATAAACCTGGTAAAAGGGTATCAGGAAGTTTAAATATTTGACTCTGTAATTGATATTTTTCATTGGGTAAATTTAACGGGTTGTGCAAAGTAATTTTTCCATATTCAACGGGTTGTGCAAAGTAATTTTTCATTGTGTTAAATTCATATTCAACGGGTTGTGCAAAGTAATTTTTCGACCCCTAAGACACAACTTTATTTTTAGTAGGATTGGTTTTGCCATCCAAAAAGGGGTTGCGGCGCAGCTTGTTGCTCGTTTGCCCGCCATCTTATTGTAAACGTTGTTTTGATATAAATCCAATGAGGACTTACCTAAAGTCTATTAAGTATTTACATCATTTCTAATTTGATTAGTGTTTTTTTTTCTTGTCATAGTGTAAGAATCATAAACATGTGTTTAAGTTATAATTGTTTAGGTATTAGGGTTTAATTTATTCCTTTATGTATCTTTGATAATATATAATCTTGACATGATTAAAGTGTAATATTGATTCTTGAATTAATTATCTGAATTTAATTACATTCTATGTTAAGAAAATCACCATGCAACAAGGGTTTCATGTTGGTTATATTTGCATAAGAATTTATTCTCAAAAAAGGCCTTTTTGTTATAAGAATCACAAAGATATGTTTAGTTCATGTAATTGTTTTTTATTTAGGGGTTTTTATTGTGTTTATGCACCTTTAATTGTATAAGTTATTACATTATTAAACTGTAATATTTAGGGGTGTTTGGATTGCTCGTTAAACTGTAATATTCTTATTGCAAATTTTAAACTGTTTACGGAGTATTAGGTATGCAGATAAAGAGAAATTTTAATAAGCAATCTAAAACACCCCCTTATTATTACATTCTTAAGCGATTTATGATTTTTGGCTTTTGTAAACAGATGCCAAAATGGAAGCTTTTGAGGCTGCAAAAGTTGTGTACAACAGAATACTAGAAACAGAATCAGAAACTATTACCCGGAAAATAATCGGTTACATATACTTACTAGACCATGCTGACCGTGAAATGATCCGCCTAGCTTTTGGCCCGGATAACTTGATCCAAAACCTCATACAAAAAGCCAAAATCGAACTCAATTTAGGCCCGAAACCTGCTCCTTCGCCTCCTATCTCACCATCACTTCAATTTAACCCAATGTTGCATTCACATCGACACTTTGCAACCCCGTCACCTTTACATATTCCACCTGCAATGCTACAGTATCCAAACATGGTTCTTGATGATTGTAGGTATCAAAACCATGACAATTGCATAGGTTTAAGTGATCAGTTTGAATCTCTTAATCGAGATTGTTATTCCCCGAATGAGCACTTTAGTGTTAGAGGAAGAAGATACGACAACCCGACAAAGATTTGTCATTATTTTAGCAAAGGGCATTGTAAACATGGTAGCAGTTGTAAGTTCTTTCACGGGTCTGATTATGGTTCAAATGAATTTAATGATGATCAAGGAGCATTTTCACCTGGTTCACTTGAAAAACTTGAGTTTGAGATCACGGAAATCTTGAAATCAAGAAGGGGTAATCCTATCTCGATCGCTTCATTGCCTATGATTTATTATGAAAGATATGGAAGAACCCTTCAAGCTGAAGGGTACCTAACTGAAAGTCAAAGACATGGTAAAGCTGGTTATAGTTTAACTAAGCTTCTTGCTCGTTTAAAAAACAGCATTCGGCTTATTGACAGGTTTGCTTGAATCTTTATTTGTCCCACTCGTTATTTAATGAATAGTTGCCATTAGAAAAACGTTCTATATAAATACATCATTTATGCACAAAATTTTTATATTTAAAAAATTATCATGTTTGAAAGTCGGTTGTTAAGGGTTATTTCTTATAAAATGACCAAAGCAGAGACAAAATCATTTTTTTACGCAGAAGTAAATATTTAGGATTGAATATTTTAAGTGAATAACCCTTGTTTCTTTTGTCGATTTTTACAATGGTTTTAAAATTTGTGATCCATTTAAGTTGCAGACCTCATGGGCAACATTCAGTAGTTTTGGCGGATGATGCATCAAGGTACTTGGAAAATCGCTATGAGCGTTATAATCCGAATCCAGGCCCTATCGTTAGTGGTTCAAAGCAAATTTACTTGACTTTTCCAGCTGAAAGCACCTTCTCTGAAGATGATGTTGCTAACTACTTCAGGTAAAAATCAGTACCTAGCACTAGCAAAATGGGTGGGTTGGGTAATTGGTCAAAATGGGTTCGGTCAAAGCAGATAGTTTATGTCAGTGTTAAAATGGGTTGGGCTGGGTCGACCCAGAATGGTATTTGTCCAAATACTATAGTTTTGATATATAATAATTATTTGAATTATCTATTTTGCTTTTTCTGATCATAACTATTGTTTGGTTGTGTCTTTTAGTACCTTTGGTCCAGTTCATGATGTAAGAATTCCTTGTCAACAAAAACGGATGTTCGGGTTTGTAACTTTTCACAATTCTGAGACAGTGCAAACGATTTTGTCGAAAGGGAACCCACATTATGTTTGTGGTGCTCGTGTCCTTGTAAAACCTTACAGAGAAAAGTTGAAACTATTCGAGAGGTAGGTGTTACTTCCTTCATGTCTATTAGATGTCCCACTTTAACTTTGTATAAACACAATTAACTTGTTGCATTTTACTGCCGTCTAGAAAGTACTTTGAGAAACTCGAGGCTCCAATGTGTTACCACTCACACCATATGGACATGGATCCTGATTTTCAAGCTAGTAAGATCTTCTTTCTTAATGACTAATCATTATGTAATTTGTATCAAAAAATGAACAAAATGATTATCTAATGTTATCTTTTTTTTTCACATGTTTACCTCACAACATATCAAGCACACTATAATCTGAGTATATGATTACTGGAACAAGTTTTGACTTTTGAAAGTGTGGAACAGGGTTAGAACCTTCTAGAATTTTTGAAAGACAACTAATAGAAGAGCATGAAGTAGCTTTACAACTAGAGATGATGCGTCTGTCGCAACTACAGTTGGCACGAGAGTCTTCTTACCTTGAAAACACTTGCAACGATCAAAAACCATTTGAAGGTAAAAGTGAAATTCTTGGTTTTAATTTGTTGAAAACCTTTATCATTTTTAAAGTGTTTTGTTTCTGAATCTGTTTTCTTATATCTTTTAGATGATGTCGATAGCTCCAAGTTCCAATCTCCAAAGCTGATTTCGCATCTTTTAGATGATACAAGCACTAACTATGTTGATCAAAAAAAGTAAAACCCCTTATCTTACCAATTATATTTACTAGTCACTTCAGTACTCGCCCAAATAGTGTAAACCGTGGCACGTTTTTTTGTTTTAGTTACCATGTGAAGTAAATTGTACTATTTTTTGTGTGTAGTGAAAGTGGTCATGGATTGAATCTTCCAGATAGCCCGTTTGCGTGCAACAAGAGTTCCAACAAGCAAATGTAACTGAAGTGCCAATAACAGAGCATTTTAGTATGAAGTGGGAGGTAAATAATAGCAAAATGAAGCAGGCAATGAGAAGAATGAACAAGTATAGTTTTTAGTTGGTTATATGAGGAAAATAGATATGACAGAAAAGTGTTTTCTGATGCTAACTTCAATGGTAGATAAAGATTTTGGAATGATAACCATGAATATTGGTGCATATTAGCATATAGTTCCTTATCTTTGATTATTATTAAAAAAAACTACTTATTCTACCTTGTGTTATGATGTTCCTTTGTTAGTTTTATTTTGGATAAGCTGTTTTGTTAGTTAGTGAATATGTAATATGTTAAAAGTTGTCAAAGTTTTCATAACAAAGAAACTGAATCTTATTATGAAACGCAGTTAACATGCATAAAAATGTACATAGTTATATGCCTAAAGACACATGACATCAATGTCTTTGCTTTATTTGCTTGCACACACACACTTCTGTCCCTTTATCCTCAAGTAAGGGCATATCTCACTTCCCCAATACCTCACTCCGATTGAATATTGTTGTTGTTGTACATTTTCTTGTTAGCAGCTAAAGTGTGGTACTTTATTATTAAATACTCATTCAAGTATGGCATTGGTGTATGGGGAATTAGAGAAATGAGGTTTGACTGTCTTGGTTAATGAGTGTTTCATTCATAAATCTGTAAAAAAATGAACCATGCAAATTTCCCAAGGTAAGATATTATTATTTTGGGTATTAAATATTTGATTAACAAATAAAAAGTCAGAACAAGAGGGCTTAATGAATTGAGAAAAGAAAGAAACATGGCTACTTTTATATTTTTACATAAATCATTGAATCTTTAGATAATTGAGATTGTAATAAAACACCTATAATAAAAGAGCACATCTTTATTGTCAAAGTTGTTTGATCATCATGGAACAATAATAAAAGCACCTCTGTTTAAAGAATTCTAAGATGACTTGTATGTAGTTAGAGCATCTCCAATGCTTCAATCTATCAAAGACTTTTCTCATTTATGACAATTAATTTCTCATAACTTTTATATTACAAAAAGTCATTCATACAAATACACTCCAATGCACAAAAGCTTTTCAAAAGCTTTTCACACATATTTTGTCTAAACTACCCTTATGTATGCATACTTTTATAAAATGGTCTAGATTGTAAATGTATAATTGCTACTTGTTTTGTTGTGCTGATGGCATATGCAAAAATTTCCTCAATATGCTAGTTTGTTTTTAATTGCCACTATCCATGCTAGTTGTTCATGCATGACATATACAAAATTCCTCAATATGCAAATTAACCTATGGTTCATGCATGATATATGCAGAAAATTACACCAACATAAATAATATAACAAATAGTAGAACATATGACATTTAAAAAGGTAAAACTAAATCTAAATTCCATATTTAGCTTTAATTTCACTACACAACATGTTATGATACCCTAGTTGTTCGTCGGTCATGCCTTGTGTACTTTGCGATAGGATTCGTAGTTCTTCTATTCTCTTTGAAGATTTGTATGATTCCTTTATCTCTTTGATGTGTTCATTTACCTCATCTATCCGAGCCATCCGCATCGTGTTAGTATTGTTAATTAAATCTCTTAATCCGTCATTTACTTCGGCGCTTAATTGTTGGGAATTATTGAAAACGACTAAGTGTCGTTTCTGCTGTTAGAGATGTTCGTTTCTGCTGATGGCATTAAGTGGTTTCTGCTGGCAGTTCAAGTAGTGTTTCTGCTGGTTATATTATAGAGTTTATGCTGGAAGACTTAGAAGCCGTTCCTGCTGATTATGTTCCTGCTGGTCATGTTCTCATTTCTGCTGACAGATATAGAATCTGCTGATCTTATTTATAGACGTGATTATTGTATGCAGGAATTATAGTTATATTCTAGAGTTATTCATGTTTTATATTTGTTCTTCTTTATACTGCATTGTTTAGTTTCCGCCTAAACAATTGTTAGAGTCTCTCACGTATATACTTGTGATTACATAAGTACTATACAACCACAAAGGCTAGAAGATCTATCTAGTTCTAGATCATAACAATAATTACATACTTGACAAGCAAAGACACATAAAGAGGAATATTGACAGAGAATATAACACATACTGAAAAGCAAACTAAAACGAAGGACGCATCGAACAAAATAGACTAGTTTATCAACTCTCTATAATTGAGGCGTATAAAATTATGCAGAATGAGAGGATGTGTATATATAAACTATGCTGAAATGATGCCTTCTGTTGAAATGATAAAGCAACTGATGAAAAAAAGTAAATGGTAAAATGCAACGTATTAAATATTTGATTAACAAATAAAAAGTCAGAACAAGAGGGCTTAATGAATTGAGAAAAGAAAGAAACATGGCTACTTTTATATTTTTACATAAATCATTGAATCTTTAGATAATTGAGATTGTAATAAAACACCTATAATAAAAGAGGACACATCTTTATTGTCAAAGTTGTTTGATCATCATGGAACAATAATAAAAGCACCTCTGTTTAAAGAATTCTAAGATGACTTGTATGTAGTTAGAAAGGACTAAAGAACTCTAAAATAAAGGAAATATGTGTATTTCACAATGATAAGTAAGAACTTTAACAATGTATCAAGGAGTGACACCGATAACAAGACTTGGCGAGGTTGTATCACCTCACGCGTGAAGGGAAAATTTGCCTCCTCACTCATGCGTGAGCTGGTTACGGGACCTCCCTCTCTCACACACACACACGCAATGGTGTGCTCCCTCACCATTTTAAGTATGTTTTATGTGTGTGTGGGCGTACGTGCTTGAGTGTTGTGTGTGAGAGTTTGTTTATAAGTGTATTATATGTAATGGTGAGTGGTAGGTGAGCGTTACGGGGTGTGTGATAAGTGAGAGGGAGGGATGATGTGAAGTTGAAGTGGCATTGAGTCATGTACATGGACGGAGGCACTCGATCGTGGCACGAGTCACACCTAATTTTAGGTCACGAAGCGTAAATTTTTTCCGAAAAGTGCTCTCTTTTTTATATATCAAACTTATGCAACACCTCCAAAAAGTTCTAGTTCCGTCCATGGTGAGGAGTGAGGACTTAGACTGCACCTAGTCTAAAGAGAATAATGCAGCTTTGAACAACCAAAGACGAAAAATGTTGCAGCTTATAGAAAGCATGGTGCTAAAAACAGTAATTACCCGACTACTTGTTATCGTCAAATTGTTGGGGCCAATTAAGCAATCATGACCTAACAAATTCTAAATTCATAAAGAAGGTTTCAAAAGATGCATGATGTAGGATTGGATCAACATCATGTTACTTTCAGCCAAAATGTGGCTCTTCACACTACAAAGGGGTATCCTCACAGCATTATATACCATTCATAATCACGAACAAATATATATACCCTACATATATACCATGTTTAGTTTCATTTTCAAGATTCTAAGATGAAACCACAGATTAAAGATGGACAACAACATAAAATGGACAAAACAAAAGAGTTGTTTTTATACATATGTATAGCTTAGCGCTCGAGCATCATGACCAAAAAACTATATGAACTACACATGAAAAATCTTATCTACACCTGTATACTCGCATTTTGTTTCCTGTAAGTTTATGAAGGAAGAAGCTACAAAATTGAATTTTGAAAGTCCGTACGTATACAAATAAAATCAAATAGGCAGGAGACACGGCTAGTCATAACATTCCTCAGGGAATAGCAGGTGTCTCCGTGCATAGCAAATTTAATAAACTGAACCTGATGATTTAAGAACACAACAAGGTTAGGATGCCGCTAAAAAGAATATTGATTTCAAAGAGGTATGTTCATTGTTCATTTGGTTCTTCAGCATATCAGAAACATATCCATTATATTTTAACAGAAAATAAAAGCTTTTCTTCGTTGTAATGGATACATTTTTATAAGAATCTTTATAACCTAAAACTCAGTGCATATAGGAAGCAAAAAGAAGGGCAAGATTGGGTTGGTTTTGACTTTTGAGTAATGGGCCATTTTTTAATACGGGTGGGGTTTTGTTGAACCGCAAAGTTCTATTTATCATGTTTTATTACATACTAGTGCATATAGGAAGCAAAAAGAAGGGGTAGATTGGGCGGATTTGAGTAATGGGTCATTTTAAATACGGGCGGGGTTGTATTGACCCACAAAGTTCAATTAGTCTGTTAAAGTATTTTCTTTTTCTTAGGTAAAATATGATGACAGAAACTATTATATCACGCAAACGGTAATCAATTTCTTGACCCAGAGATCATGTTCTGCAACCAAGTAGATTATGGTTAGACACAATATACTTTTGAAAACTTATATACACACGTTACAATCCATACCAATATTAGTTTTTTCAACGATCCACGCATTTTGCTGTATCTACATTATGCAGTTTTAAAAAAAAAGTAAAAGAAACTAACCTTGAAAGCATAATTTCCGAGGCAATCTCGGTTTATCACTAACTGATTAATACACAATCTACATCTTCTCTCATAATAGGTTAGCATGACCTGGATCACTACCTGCATCACCACTAAAACGAGTCACATAAAGCTAAGCTATATTACATAAACTGTTGACAGAAAAATTAAGATCATTACCAGAGTGGACTCTCTACAATATATAAGCTCCCAAATATAATGTAGCACAAAACTTTAGACCAGTAAAACAGGGGTCACGATCTTTCATATTTTTTAGCGAAATCTTTGAGTAGTAACCTTTGACGAAAGTCTAAATATTTATCTAAGCTAGTTCCAGCCCACTGCTGACAAAAACTTTCATCAGTTGGAACAAATGAACTCAGTGGAAATGGTCCCTTTGGAGCTTTTTTCAGGGCAACCAAAAACCTATGGCGGGGACGAATTCTTTGGTCTAGTGATAAGCTGAGATAAGTTGGATACTTGGTCAAAGATTTGACTTCATTTTGTAGTTCATTGACCAGATACAAGTATTTGGGCTTCAAATTGTCTTCAAGGGATAACGAGAACACCTGTTTATCCAGAAAACAACATTATAACAAGGAAATAAAGAGTGGCGGGTGATGCACTAAAATTAGAGGTGACAAAATGGGAGGTTTGCAGTTAAAACTTGCAGCCGGATTGGATTGACCCAAAGGCCAAAACACTTTTTTGAAAATTTATCTTGTTATGAACAGTTATAGTGTAAAATAAAAATATTTTATCCTTTTAGCAAGTAAATTACCATTTCAGAATAATATAATTTAGGTCGTTTTATGCATTTAAAAAATTCACTCTTGACGTCTTATGAGATATTTGACCCGTTTAGATTTCGCTGTTATATATTACCCGTTTGAATAGTTAGAGATAAAACATAACCCAAATCAACCTATTCATAAGTAAATGAGTCGAAATTGCCACATGTAACTAACATGATTACAAAACACGAAGCCTTTTCCGATATAGAAAGCTTCTCCAATATCTCAAAGGTACACTTCCATTAAACTATGTATCAAATGAAATCTTGCAATATTTATACCAGGGAGTAGTAAAAAGATAAAATGCACACCTGTGTGAGGCTAGTTGACACTTTCAGTATATCTGAATTATGCATGCCGATACTCCTTAGAAAATTAATTCTTGGTAATAAACCATCTTCAATGCTATAGTGAAGAAGCTGAGGATGTTTAGTAACCATCTTTACTATATTATCCCTCGGTGCTCCAAGTTCCTTGCTAAGAAATCTGTACCGAGCATTCCATGTATTATCAATCCTTTGAACCAAAATTTGTGGGCTCAACTGCACAACTTTACTCAAATCACTCTCTTTAATACCAACTTCTTCAATTAAATATCTAACTGTAGGCTTTAATGAATTTTCAACGCTGTAGGAAAAGATAGATGGAGTAGCGGTTATTATATTCCCGATTCTTGAATCTTGTATGCCCAAACTGACCAAAAACGCCACGTGGGATTTGAGATTGCTTTCCACTGTGTATTGTAGGATTTGTGGTTGTCTCATAAGTATCTTTTTAATGTCTTTGCTTTTGACACCGACACTCATTAAGTAATCCAATCTTTCTTGTGCTGCAGTAACATTTATTTGAAGTGAAGGAATGTGTCGACCGTACATTTGAATAAAGTGCGAATCTTTAAGGCCAAAAGTTGTGAGGTAGTCAAGTAATGGGAACCATTTGTCGTCTACTTCTATCTCTTCTGATAAACGGCGATATCTGTTCTTTGAAGACTTCCCTGTCTCCTGTTGCTAATTGGATATATGTAACACTGTTCAGTTCCAATAAGGGGGTGTTGAGATGTGACTTATTAAAGTAACTATGTGATATAAAATAATCAGGATTGATATTTGTAATAAAACAGGCTGCAGATAATAGTGTTTGAATGTGCTTCTGTTGTAATAATCAGATCTTTGAGTGTTGGAAATTTTGAGTATTTAAAAAAGGGTTATGTGCATAAACCACCAATGCACTTTTTTACGTGTCCCCATTTAGTCATTGTACCTTCTCTTGTACATCTGAGTTACTATAAGATGGGTTTCTCTCCTGTTTCAGTCATTATGTAGCCAAAACTGCTTTTAAAAGCAATAATTTTATAGAATATGTTATATGTATGCGTAAAACTGTTATATTTACAGGGAGGTTTTTAATTTAGATAGAACTGTTAAGATCGCAGGTTACAAAATGACCCGAGGGGAACGAATGCCATCTTTCAACGTTTCAGATGTACACCAAAAGTAAAATGACTAAATCTGGATAAATGAAAACATACGTAAACATTTTGTGCAAATAAGCCTTTCAAAATGGCAAGTAGAAGCCTTTCAGATTAGGTTAAAAGGTGGAAAAAATAATTATAATTTACTCGTTTAATCAGTTCTGTTGCAGCTTGTATAAAATTCAGTACCCAAAACAGTTTGATCCCCAAATAACCCAATAATCAGAAACAGAAAATCGTCTAGATGGTGGAAACCTACCTTATCTTTGCCAGTGATGTTGTTTCTGTCCAGCATGACTTTCCCATTTCCATTAACGATTTTGTGCTTCCTGCCTGCCCGAGAAAACATGCTACCTGCAGAGTCAATTGATTCATAAGGAACAAGATTTGATATACCTCATTAGGTACTAATGGTTCAAATGAATCACCTCCATTGCCATTGATTGCAGCTGGCGCTTTGCGTCTGAGTTTATCATTATAAGTTGGTCCTGGATCCTGTAGAAACACTGATATCTGTAAGGGGACAGTATTGACCGAGAAATGTCCAAACTTATTCTGATACAAACTATTCTCAATGAATTGCTAGTTTCTTAAAACAGGTTTTCATATGCAGTGAAAAAAGTATATGTAAGAAAGTTGATAAGTGGTTTTGATTCTTCAAATTTGCAATAATCACTTTGGAAACACACATCCAAACACCCATGAACTAACTATAAAACAAAACGAGCCACTCAGGGGTGGCCTAGTGGTAAAAGCCTTGTGACTAATACCACTAAAATGTGTGAGGTCTCAGGTTCAATTCCTGCTTGGTGCAAACAACCCTGAAGTGGCCACGCCAACCTCAAACGGAGGGCTTTACCCGGTTTGAATTTGTGTGACGGTGGTTCAAACCCCGTGGATTAGTCGGCCAAAATGTCGGAAACGATGGTTACCCAAAAAAGAAAAAAAAAACTGTCAAAACAAAACGACAACTTATCACGTTACAACATCATTAAGCATGGTATCTAACTGGAACCTTGGTTTTTTCCAAAAATTCAATTTACACAGCTGAGGAAAAGACCATAACAATGAATCTGCAAAAGTGTCACTGCATACCAATTATTAAATCAAACTTTCTGGTGGTGTTTGACATTGTCGTTTGGAAGTTAGTATGTGACATAATTTAACAAAAAATGCTACATGAAATACTTTTTGGGCATACATAAGGTGTTCGAGTGTCTGAGAAGGTTTAATTATGTACATTTAAAATAACCGCAGATCAAATAAGCCAAATACTTAAAAATCAATTTTCTGTTACAACTAGTTCTAAACAGATCACTTGACAAAAACCCAAACAGTATAAACTAGTTATTTACGGTACTTAAATACACAATAATATGATAATCACTTTCAACACTTTGGGATTGCGTATTAGAACTACTTGTGTGGCTTATTGTGTTATAATACACATTGTATTTGGGTTGCTTATCCAAACTGCATTTGCAAGTAAAAGTCTTTAGAATTTTTTTCCAAATTGCTTATTTCGGGAAAGCAATTTTAACAGAAACCCATACAAAACCTAAATCAATAAACCCCAAGTGACCAAAGACCATAACATAGCCGGCTTATGGCTTATATGGTTTTGGGCTTGTTTAGAAACTTTTCAGCTTATATAAGTTTAATATGTCATAATAAGCTTTTATATAAGCCGATAAGTTTCAAAATAAGACGCACAAAGTGAGCTTATAAAACATAAGCCGAAAACCAAATAAGCCATAAGCGGGTTATATAAGCCGAATAAATACAAGACAAAATCTCACATCAGAAAGCCAGTCATCCTCATCATCATCATCATCAAGAACATCTTCATTTTCATTATCACTATCATAAGGAGACAATCTCTGACCAAATCTAGACCTTTTATTTGACTTCAAAATCCTGGGATTTGAATGTGATGAAGGAACAGCACAACAACTACTTCTTCTTAATGTTCTTGTTGGGTTAAATTTATTTAGGAAAATAGGTGCATAATTTGATGGGTATAGAGAACAAAGTGCCATTGCGTGGATATTGGGGATAAGGTTAAACCCTAGTAATAATGATATTAGTCAGAGGATGTTGTTGTGATAGTACTAGCAGAATATTCACCATGAATCTGTGTTTGGTTTGCTGTCGTGTTTTCATTCACATGATTCTTAACTACATGTGTTAATTGTCTTAAACCCTGATTGTGATTGCTTGGTGGCTATTGTTTCATGGTTTTTTCTTTTTACTTTTTTTAGGGCCGAAGCGTATATGAAACTTGGGAATTCATCATCATTTATCTTTAAATATAAGGTAGTAAAAGCTAGTATAAAATAGTCACGTATTTTTTATTTTGTGTCGATTTGATACACTTATTTTTTTTATTCAATGACTTCAATTATGTACTTGTTTATTTTATGACAATGTTACTAATATTATCGGCTACATTTTCACGTTATTTTTTTATATCCACATATATTTTTAAAAAATGATACATCTTTTTCTTCATTCTCTTTTGATTTTACTTATAATTTCTTTTTCTTTTTTAACAAAATTCCTCACAAACCCCAATTTGCCCACAAAATTCATCATCCCCAATTTACTTTTATTACTATGCTAAATTCCACACCAAAACTATTTTACTTGTCTTGGGATCCACTTGTACCCAAAACTCAACTGCTGCAATAGTTTACTTACTTTTCTACCCATTGACTTCAGCATGTCAACCACTTCAATCTCTTTATAAACCATTGACCACTGAATCACTTATACAAATTACCATAAACCACCATGATCACCACCATAACACCTTCACTCTTAAACGTATACTTATTAGTACTTAGTTCAATACTAATCCCGTCATCATTAGCATGTCAAACGCACCAGAAACAATCACTTCTCGACTTCAAAGCAACTCTCACTGCAATCTTTAACTCGCATTCCGACCCAAACTCCCCATACTACATCCAGATTGAAAAGTTTAACTCATGGACACCCGACACGAGTTGTTGCACGTGGAACCGTGCCAACTACACATAAACCCAAACACTAAACACATATATGTAACTATGGCAATGCCATATTCAAACAGAGGGGTTTTGATTGTTTGTGTTCAGTTTGCAAAAGGGATAGAAATATATAGTCTTGTGTGGTTCGGTCCCTTAGCAGATAGAAATAGAAAGGGTGTTCGTGTTTTGTGATTCAAGCACAGCGGTGACGGTAGTTACAAACGAGTTTGTTATTGTGATTCAAACATGGATGAAGTGATAATGTTCGTGTGTTTGTTATTGTGTTTTTTTCGTTGTTTGAAGTGATAATGGATGAATCTACATGTTGATGTTTGTTAGTTTTGTTGATCCTGTGTTTTTTTTGATCTGGGTTTTTGGGATTTGGTGTTTTGTGGTATAATGTTTGTGTGGTGTTTGTTATGAATTTGGGAAGAACTAGTCAAGGTTGATTTTTTAGTCAACGACAAAATTTTTTAAAGAGGAATGCTAGAACCACAAAATAACTCTCAC
>BQNB010009778.1:0-23493 GCA_026074375.1 Tanacetum coccineum
TATAAGGAAGATTAAGAGAAAGGCGGCTAGCGTGTTTACTTTTTACACATTTTTATTTTCAATAAAGAAGGAAAAAAAAGAAGGGGGAAGGGAGGAGAATACAAATGACTTTCTATTCTAAACCTCATACTAATGAGGTATTTATACTAATATTCCTACCTTTCTACTTTGACTACTTTGTCTACTTGATCAACATTTACTTAAGTTTGACCAAGTAAGACTTATTACATTATAAATAAAACTAAAAATACTATTTATAACAAGACCAATTCATTATTAATAATTAACACTTTTTTAATCATGACACATAAAAATACAAAAATACTCTTCTCTCAACCTTTAGATCTTAGTAAACATACAATTCGAACCCACCTCACTATTCCCTTAGAGAACGATCAATCCCTCGATTCTTGCTTATACTACACTATAACGATTAGGTACTCTACCTAAGAGGATTGTAAAACTTTAGTGTTTAAAATCATCCGCATCAACTGAACGATGTTCAACATTAGTTTACGGCTGACCATTATCAGTTTCACCACTTGGAGACATACTAACAACGTACTCAGGGAATGTTACTTGTTGTTTGGTACTACGTTGCTCGGCACTTTCAACCAATAAACCCTTGGCAATGGCAGAAACCACATTACCAGAACTCTCTCCTATAATTTGTTTTTTTGAAGTACTACCGTGGCTGAATTTCGCGTCAGGTTTATATACTAATTTTCCTCTTTGTTCTCATATTTAAGCAAAACAATAAGGCAATAATTTTATGCAAGGAATATCTATTTGGCAATTATAAGCATTGCCACATATCATATTCAATGCAAACCACGTTAGTAAGTGTGATTAAAACCTAAAACGCTAACGTACCATGTACCAAACAACAAAAAATGCAAATAACTCATAAAAATTCCCAGGCACCGCAATAACACAATCATAAAGCAACAAATAAATCCCTTAAAAACAAATAACACAAATGCAATTGCCAAAACACATAAGAGAAACATCATAAGCAACGACCAATGTCAAAAGTTCCAGCACACATACCAAAACTATTATCAGACAACACAAAAAAAGGAAAAGCATAAAAACCTGCGTCGAGTGATGATCACAAAGGAAGAAATCTGGATTCCAAATGGTTAAATGAATGAATTGTTACGAGTTGGTAAACACTATATCAAAAGGAAAAAAGTAGAAAATAGAACTGGCCGGACAAATATTGGGCTACTAATTTAGCCATGTGAAAATGCGAGAGCTCAGGCGTACTAAACGACTTCGTTTGTTTATAACCCGTTTGTTTAATTTGCAACCTAGATCACCTGGATCGCCTCATAGGCCAAACTTTCAAATTTATAACCCGTTTGTTTACTAAATTCCATCACCATTTTCCAAATTCTATACGCACGTGAAGAGAGTCTTGCAAAGTTGTATTTTCAAAGAGTTGAAATAAATAAATAATGAGCTGTAAATAATTACGTGTCAAACAAACCAACCAACAAATTTGGCCGAAGTTGTTGACTCCCGTAAGAATATCTCCATTTTAAACATTTTCTTTCTTCCACAAAAGAACATCTGACCATTCAACTTCTTCAAATTGGTTTTGTTTTATTGTGGGTTTTTCAACCTTTACATTTAATGAAAAAGGGACCTTTTATTTCAATATATAAGAGATAAAGAGATCGGTAAATATAAAACAACGAGGTATGCTATGTCCACTAAAAATTTACAAAAGAAATTGGCAAGACTATGTGTCCAATCAAAACAATCACTAAAAACAAGGAATTTACTTGATTGGAGAAATGACCTTGTCAAATCATGGTGTGAAACTTTTTTTGTAAATTTTTAGTGGACATAGCATTTCTTTAAAACAATACCATTTTTCTCTAGTTCAAACATATACGAGTATTATTGTTTTAGTAGCTGTATAAAACCTGTGATATAGGGCTATATGCAATTAAGTCTAAGTTTTGGATACGTTAAAGTTATACATAATACATACTAGCACACGTTTTTAATAGATTTTGTTACACTTAAATAGAGAGAATGAATGTTTTATGTTTTCCATAATAAAATATAAAATGTTTTAGTGTCGATTATTAAGTGTCAAAACTTAAACCATATACTGAAAATAACTATAACTATACAGTATATAGTATACGTAAGAAATATAATATAACTCTTTTTACGTACGTGGTAACAGAATAGAAAACACATTCTTACAAAAAATTTAAACTGATAAAGAGAATAGAAAAATGAAGCAGGTAATAACAAAAGAAGAAAAGAATATATGTTTTTAAAATAACTATGCAATGTTCAATTTCCTTGGAAATTGCTAGTCTTGTGATTGTTGCTAACGGGGTTGGTCATGGAGGTTGTTGTGTGGGATACGTTTGTAGTTGTCGTGTTGCCACAACTCATAATGGAGGTGATTGCAGCCGCTAAGGCTGCTGTGAAGTTTGGATCCGCAGTAACGGCTGCAGTAGCAGCACTAAGCGAATCAGTGAACGATGTTTGTTGCAGACCTTTGTTGACTTGGTGGGCTAGAAGTTGATTGGACTCTATATCATGAGACAATTGGAGACCTGAGAATTTTGATTGGTTAGTCGAGACCGATTGTAATGGCATTGCCATGATTGGTGCAAAGTTTTGTGAGGATAGGTTGCCTTGGTGTGGAGCTTGAAATTGTGTAGAATTGTTGTTTCTTTGAATTTGATTTGGATTATGTGTTAGGTCTAATGTGACGGTTGGAAAAGGCGCGGATGCAGAAATAGTGGCTATGCTTGATGTGTTAGGTAAAATTGACCGAGCTAATATGTTTGGGTTCATCATAACATCGGCACTTGACATTGAACCTGAGAGTAGCATGCTAGCTGCAGCTGATGTGGTGGATGCCATTGCCATCGCGGCTGGTGGTAAAGGGTGGCTATGGGTACCTTCATAGGTTGTTATCAAAATTGTTTGATCATCAACACATCTTTGAACTTGCTTTCTAACTGGACAACCTACTGCCATTGTGCAACGATAGTAAGCACGAGGACATGGGTTCCCTTTTGCCATCTTTTGACCGTACTTTCGCCATTGACAACCATCAGTAATCTGTAGTGAGAATATGGACAGAACCTGTTAGCACTAAACCAGGTTCCATATATACTAGTAGTATCTTAATCAAACTAGATACATAAAGTTACTTACCATGGGTGCTTCTGATCGGGCTCGCACTGAAACACGAGCCTTACGCATGGCCGATTCATTTGGCTGATCAACATTCTTTGAGGTATCCAATCTTGGAACCTTATTAGAAACCCAACCATCTGAATCAGGGGTATTTTCACGACCAATTATTTTCCCAATTTTATCACCATTCTTTATCGAACCGGATTGTGTTCTTTCTTCAGACAAAGAATCATTAGAATTTGGGCCCAATTCGTTTAGCTGTCTTGAATTCTGTTCGACTATCTGATTTTGTTGCTTATGTATTTCGTTAGCAATATGGATTTGCAAGGCAGTGTAATTGTTGTTAACCTGAGAAAGCATCCCTCTTAACCTTTGATTTTCGGTGTTCATTTTTTCTAGCTCTGCTTTTAATATTGTCAGCTGAAATCAACATATACACAAATAGAGTCAGAAAATCTGTATTTCATTGGCATAATTCATAATCTGATCATCAAAAAAATTATGATTAAATTATTAAAGCATTGATTTTTTTAAACGTTTTGAACATTTTTCTTGACGTCAAATTAAGTAATACTACATTAATTTCTTATGCAAACAATGAAGAAGGTGTCATCTAGTCATCTACACAATGAAATTATTAAGAATATATAATATTAAATAAATTCAGACATAAAAATTATATCATGGTTAACTTTTACCTTATTCTTAGCTTGCTTCTCCTCACTAGTTGATGAAACTCCATCATCCACGGATGATTGATCACTATTAGTAGTAAGCAGTTGCAATCCTGTCTATATAATATGTAAAAATATATAATCAGATTGATGATACCATAAAGAAATTAAAAATTAAACTTTATCATATATGAATGGCAAATTTTATAAGTGATCATTAGGTTTGTCTATCAGAATTAAAGAATTCAACAATAACACTTCATCCAGAATCATGTCAATCATATCATTTCGGTTCAACCTATGTACTCATTATTTAATTATAATCAATCTAAACAGTCAGATCTGTGGGATCAAAAATCATTATTCAATATATTTTTTTTCCAAAAATAAATTAAAAAAAAAAGATGCTTTAAGAAAGAACACATACATTTACATCTAACTTATTGTCATGAGAATTCTCTTTCTTGACAACAACATGATCATTATCCAACTTGCACGTAGAGAAAAAGTCGACTTCGCGATGAGAATTTTTGTCTTCGAGCATAGGACACGACGACGGTGATGCAGCAGTGTCACTAGAATACATGATAGCCTTAACCGAAGAATTCAAACGTGGCGATAACAATTCGACTGGCTCAAAAGTATCTAAGGTTAATCCCCATCCATCTTTGCCCATATAATACTAAGAAACGTCGATTAAATTTTATAAACAGAAAGTGTTGTTTAGGTTTATGCAAGTGTTTGAGTATATATATGAAAGATTGTATAATATAAAGAAAATAAGCAAAGACCAAAACATTGACTTTTTCGTTTTCTTAATTTGAATTTAAGTGTGTGATATTATGGACCCCAAAAAAGAAGAAGTATTTGGCATAGCTGACGACCACGTTTACAGATCTCAATTGTTGACTTTTGACTCCTTCGCCATCAGCATCCGGTAGCTGGTAAACGGTGTGGGACCAGTCTTTCTATTTTTCTTTTGTTTTCTTTTTTTCACAAATATACTCCGATACATGTTATCATTAATACGAGAGGTGAAGGAAAATTTGCATTTTTAACCGTCGAAAGCGCACTTATTTCTAAGTGTAAATTACACCATTGGTCCCAAAAGTTGGCTTTGTTCGTACGTTTGTTTTTTCGTTCTAAGAGCCTCAGGTGTCGTAACACGGTAACATCATTTTTTGGGTGCCACATCAGCGCCACATCAGCATAACACCAACACCAACACCAACACCACTCCTCTAATCATAACACCAAATAACACCACTCACCTCTTTATTTTCATAAAACCCCCTAAACAATTATTTCATTATTTTAACAAACTAACTATTTCATTCATAATTAAACATACAAATTACATTAAAAAAAACACATTACGAAATTAAAAAAAAAATACATTACGAAATAAAAAAAACATTACGAAATTAAAAAAAAAACATTACGAAATAAAAAAACATTACGAAAAAAAATACATTACGAAATTAAAAAAAAACTACTCTATTAGTCTTCGTCCTTTCCTCGTCTACCAAATCATTTTTCATTTGGTTTTTGATCTATGTTTGTGCTTCTTGATCCAATAGGCTGTCGTCTTCGTATAATCTTGGTGCTAGTAGCTGGAAACCTCAACTCCTCCAAAACGCATTAGTGTGCCGGTCTTTTTTCGGCTTGAGTTCGAAAAGCCTTTTCAGCGGGCTTCCCGTTTCTGACGATAGCTTCATGCTCCATTAGCTTCCCCGAATTGGACGACGCGCTACTTCCACCGGTGCTCGCAGTTGCGTCGGATTTGCTTTTCTTGGCGGGCCGTTGTTTGCCGGGCGGACGTGGTCTGCATTCGTGACGAAATAGATATCATGGCTAGCCCTTGAGGACGGTCTACCGGTCTAAGTAACTTGTTCCGGTTGGTCCCATTATCGGGTGGAATTCGAAAACGGGCTCAAGCTACTTCTTGAGAAAACGCGACCCTCTATGCTCGTCACAGGTAAATACTTTGAGCCCGTTCTCAAATAATCCACATCGTTTTGCCACTTTTTCCCCAAAAGTTTGGCCCTTTTGTACGCGGCGGTTGAACTGTTGGCAAGTGGCATCAAGTATGCTTATTTAATAGTCGTCATATCCTTGTTACGTTTTGAAAAAATTTTTTTCAGAATTGAACTCGTTCAAATCCCGATACCAAAACGTCTGTCATTGCCTTTTGTGACCTTCCGACATTATTTTATTCGGAAACGGCACACGTTTACATGTTGCAAGCAAGTCTTCTCTATCGACCGGTAGCCAACGGCCCGCTGTTACCGGCTCTTGGGGCTCGTCTTCAAACATTTCTTTCTCCCTTCGGGCTTTAGTTTTCTTGCCGACCGCTTTTTTTGGTCGAATCGTAATTGTTGAGGTTGAGTGAGGTTTGGGAAGATTGCTGAGTGGAAATGATTGTGGGTTTTTGGTTGTAGATTATCTAATCTCGGTTTAGGTTTTTGATTGTTGCCATCGGAAAAGTTGTTGTTGTTTTGTTGGTATTGTTGATGAAACTTTCCGGCGTCTATCGACCAAGTGAGGAGATTCATGAAACTGTTGTTGGGAAATTCAGACATTTTTTTTATTGCTAAAAAGATGTATGTTTGTATTTGAAGAGTGGTGAATTTGTATGTGATTTTGTATTTGGTAATGTGTTGTATATATAGTGAGTTGAGTGAGGGGGGTAAAATGATTTTTTTTAAATCAGCCGTTTTAGGGGGTAAAATGAAAAATTTTTAATTTTTTTTTATAAATACTAGCCGTTAGGGGCTAAAATGAAACATTTCAAAATTGGGAGGAAAGAGTAAAATTTAAATTCTAGCCGTTAGGGGGGTAAAATGAATTTTAAAAAAAAAAAAACCACCCCAACGCGCGTTGGCCGGCCAACGCCGAGCCCAACGCCGTTGGGCAACGCGGTGGTGGGGTGTAGTAACGCCGGCCAACGCCGTTGCCGGCGTTACTACACCGAGTGCTCTAAGATTATGTTAAAATAGTCTTTAACGTGAGTTTTTTCACTCCTTTTTAGTTATAAAAGCTAATTGTCATTATTTTTCATCGTTATCTCTCTTACCCGACTTGTATAAGATGGGTTATTTTTTTAATAAATTCATTATTTCTACTGTATTTACCTTCACATCAATCATTTAATTTTCGCACTCTTCCTACTACACTTCTGATCCTCCGTCATTTTAATACGCACCACTAGGGATCACTCAAGATCCGTTAATGGATTACAATAAGCTTGGACAATCAAATGAGATATGATTTAATTAAGTCGAAAGCTTTATTGATGCATCAATTGAATGTTTGTTACAATCAGTTACAAGTGAAATGAGAGAAAGAATAGAGGATGTTGTATATAAAAAACTAACTAAAATGAATGAAAGCTAACGAGTGTTTAAACTTGTGTTTAGGCGGGAAAGTTGGTTAAGAACTAAATGTGAAGAGTAATGTCACGTGCACCTCACATGTGAGTTATACTCACACCTGCACCTCACGTGCTGCCACTAGTTAGTTCTTATCATTCCATCCCCTTAAAAGGATTCTTGTCCTCGAGAATCTAAATCAAATCCAGGGAACCACTTGCATAGTTCCTCAAGCAACTCCCAAGTAGCATCTTGAACATCACCATTGGTCCACTGGATTAAACCATAAACTGCCACATCATTCTTTTTCTTCACAAGTTTCTTGTCTAACAACTTCATAGGCTGCACCTCTATCAAACCTTCCTTGTCCATCTTTTGTAAGGGCATTGTAGCTACCTCTTGGTGATTGCCTTTACATTTCTTGAATTGTGAAACATGGAAAACATTATGGATTTGGGAGTAATCAGGCAATAGTAACTTGTAAGCTACTACTGTAACACTTGCAGATTTTCTAGTTCATAATGTTCTATTTTAGTCCTTTGACTTTTATCATTTTCTGTTTCTGTCAGATCAATTTCCGTGATTAACGGTAATCAGTTTATTATCTATTTGATCGCCAGTGTTATTATTCTCTTTAATTATCTCATTATAGATGGTTTTATTCATATTTGATCAATTTCCGGGAAGTTGTCTCGCAAACAACTCAAAATATCAAACAACGCGTTCTGACACGTCCATAAATGGTCCATAATAAATTTAGAACAATTTAACTTATTTACCCATAGTGTAAATATTCAAAGTTCATCTAAAAATATTTTTACATCTATTAAAAATACAAGAAAACTTCGGGTCACATTTTAAACCACGAGTTATGATCGTTAAGTAATATCCCGAATGAGCCAAAAAGGCACATTCAGGATCCCCCTAGGTGCCTGGATTCTGAGCCCCACAAGGGGAACCACAAGGAAACATTTTAGCTAGTTTTGTCCCAACCTTGGCACACCTTTTGTCTTATATTATTTCAAAACACACACATCTCATTTCATTTTACACACACTTCATTTTTATTCTTCATTTCTCTCTTTCTTTCTTGCGTCCGAAAACAACACACACACACATACACTTCTTATTTTAATTTTGATCAAGAAACACGAAGGTTTAAAACATTACCGGGTTGATTCTAATAGGCGTGGTTTCTTTAAAACAACGTTTGGGTTGTCGGTTTCGTGTAAATTTCATCCTCAAAACCCTCTTTTTGTAAGTCATCTTATTTCACATATTCTTGTACTTTTGAATGCTTTATGATGCATAGATGTTGGTTGTACGGTTTGTTTTCTAAAAATCGAAAGCTTAAAGTTTTGAAATAAATATTAAGGGGTGTTTATTCGGTTCGAACTCGGGGTAAAAGAGGCAAGGAAAGACCATTTTATTATTTTGCACGTGATGGTTGAATAACATTTATATACTTAGTAGCTTATTTCTATTTTCGGCTTAAAACAAGCTTATACGGCTTATTTATGGCTTATTTATTTTCGAATGAAAAAGGAAACAAAGGAAAAGTGATTTTGGTTATTACCTATTCTTGTCATATTTTTATAGCTTATTATGATAGCTTATTTTGAGAACTAGAATAACTTATAGCTTATTGGCTTATTTTAAAAGCTAAATATTTATGTTTTGGGCTTATATGACCCACGACCCAATAAGGCCCAATAACCGCGGCTTATTGTGGACCTTATTGTGGTCCGGCTTATTTTCATGGCTTTTGGTTATAGCTTATTTTGATATCTAAGAACTCGTGTAGCTCAACGGCTTAATGATAAGCTAAAAATAGCTTATTGAGGGCTTAAAAGGCCACGACCCAATAAGCTAGGCCCAAACCATGGCTTAGTCTTGGTCCGTGAGCCTTGGCTTCTTTTGTGGATTATTCGTTGGACTTATTTTCTTAATGGGCTTGATAATGGGCCTAAAATGGGTTTTAAAACTAATAACAATATTTTGGACTACTAATGGGCCTCAAGGCCCAATAAGCTAAAACTAGACATTTTGAAAGATAAAAGCGGACTCTTGGTAACGATTTATACTTATATATAAATTTGGATAGTCAAATAGTCATTTGAAGGAAATGCGTCTTGATAAACAACGCGAAATGTGGATTTTTGGTCGTTTTGTCGGAATTGATTTATTTAAGGGAAAGTGTTTGAAAAATGAGGTTTAAAACCTTGGAAACGTCTTATAAACGAACGGGTCATGCCGAAATTTCATAAAAATATTATACTTAGAATATTTTACTAAAAACATAATTTCTTAGAAATCCGACAAAAGACGAAATAATAAAATATTATTATTTTAATAAACCGACTAAAAGACAAAAATATATTTTATAATTTTATAAATTATAAAACTTCTAATTAATGAACTTAGTCATAACTAAAAGCCGATCACGTTATTCATGACTAATACAATTAAACTAGGTAACTAAAGACTTACAGGATAGATTAGGAAAAAAAAAAAAAAAAAAAAAAAAAAAAAAAAAAAAAATAAAAATAAAAAAAAAAAAAAAAAAAAAAAAAAAAAAAAAAAAAAAAAAAAAAATAAAAAAAAAAAAAAAAAAAAAATAAAAAATAAAAAAAAAAAAAAACATACTTATTAATAACTATTATCTAAGTCTTGATATTTTCTTATTTGTCTACTTTCTATAAAACGGTATAAGTGTATACTATCTAACATACATACTTTGACATGTTTTCATCGAGTCTAAGCAACCAACCATCACACAACCAATAACATTAAAAGTGACCGCACAACGTACATTTTGACTTCTATGCATCAACATTAAACATACATTTAAGAAACACTTAAATCTTAAATTGGAACTTTAAACTGGAAATTTTTTAGAGGTAGTGTCTGGACGTCGTTCTTGCTTACATAATGTTTGGATATATTTCTCAGCTACTTTTCACTTGTTTAAAGGTGAGTTCTCGTAGCCCCAATTTTTAAACTCTTTTCCATTAGGGGAAAATGATACTCAAAATCTATTTCAACTACTTTTACTACTATATAAAATCTCTAATTATTTTTGGACAATGTTATGTGCCTATGATTGTGTGTATGAATGCCATGTGAACACTATGTGAATGCTATGAGAATACTATGAGATCTATTTATGCGAAGTTCCAATGTGAATTTCTGCACCACACTATTTAGTCGACTGTGTAGCTCCAGCTGGTAGGCGATAGGTCCGGAGGACTATAAGCGCGCGGGATATTATGGATTGTTGATTTGGGTTGGGATAACCTGGTATGAGGTGTTGATGTGTTTATTATCTAAATACAATTTTATGCATTCTGCTTTCACATTGCACTATTGTCCACACTCTTAAATTCTAGCACAACAATTAGGTTTACTTCTAAACCTACGAGCTCACCAACTTTATGTTGATTGGTATGTGCTTAATTACACATACTTTTTACCTAATAAAACGAGCCTAAATGACCAAAAACGGACATAAAATGCCAAATATATGTGTGTTTTGCTTTGTATACTGTGCAGGTATCGGATATTCACTAAAGGACAAAAACAAAGCCAAAACCGAGCACGAGAATAGAAAGAGCGTGAAAGATCGAAGCCGGGTCAGCCCATTAAGCTTATTGTATAAGCCCTATATGATAAAAAGGCCCAAAGTCCAATTTATAACTATCCCGGCCCAAAACATAACAAGCTGGCCCATTTCCTTTTACCATAACACCCGTTAACTCCCTTATTCCTATCAACCCTTAAAGTTTTACACCGTTAGTCCTTAAGGACTAACATGGTTAGTCCTTATGACTTAACAACACTCACCCCGTTACCCCAATTAAACAAATAGTACCCCACACCCTTTCCCGCCAATTCCACTGTTCATCTGTCACTCTCATCCCTCGACCCCTGCTCCCCAAAACAAACCTATCACTCTCACAACTCAACCCCACTTCACAAACCACCAATTCCACCTTGGCAATCCTCTACTTTTTGATTGGTTGATGGGATAAGGACCAATTCAAAGGCTGTGATTCAAGAACTTGGAGCCAAAGCAAAATGAAGGGCTATGATGAAGACTTCGAGCTCACTCACACAAGAAACACACCTTCAAGACCTAGAACCTTCTCATTCGGCTATAAAATAGAAGACCATTGGCAGCCAAGAGCATCTAGTTTTTTATCAAGCTTTTAGTACTTTAACTTATTGTAATTTACAGCTTTTCTAAGTTTTTCAGCTTATTGTACTTTTTTAAAAGTCTTGTACTCTTGTTTTTAAGTTTTAATGAAATTTAAGTTTTATTGATTAATCCTGTTTTTAAGTTAATTCACTTTATGTTTTAAAAACGTTTGTTAAGCTCTTTTAAGCTCTTATTTACTTAGTTAAAACTGTTCTTACTTAAGCTATATAAACTTTTCCATAGTTTATATAGCTTAAGTCCTTTTCACTCAAAAATCACTCAAAAAAAGCTATATGGATGATAAGCCAAACCTGGAAGGGCTTATGGGTTTTACCAGCGTATCTTTGATAAGCTGGAGCTTGTAGACAAAGCTCTTAAGAGCTTATTTTCCCTGGTTTAAAGCAAAGGGTCTTGTAAGTTTTATTTTTCAAGTTTTTAGCTTATTTTAGTGTTTGCTTATTTAATACTTATTTATTGCTTATTACTGCTTATTATAATTGTTTGTTGCTTATTTATGCTTTCTTGTAGTTTAGATATCATTTGTTCATGTTTTAGTATATAACTGTCAAGTTTAGCTTTAAAACTGTTTATTCTTATTTGCTAGTTTAGTACTTATTTCTGAGGTCTTATTGTTTTTTTTACTTAATATAGCCCGATATTAGTTGTTTGTTATCTGTTTTCGATAAACTTAGCTTAAATCAGTTTAAAAATGGTTAATGAAAACTTAAAGGGGTGTTTGGGTTAAGAGGTAAAATGGGTCAATTTAGTTTTAAAATTACTTTGGGTCACTAAGCCAACTATGGCACCTCTTTTTAAGTTTTGTATCAGATTTAAAAGTCTTTAAAGTGTAAAACCAAGTTTTAAGGTGTCTTGTACATGTTCCTTGAATCTGTGTTTTTGAAATTTGTTCAAACTGTTTGTTTTGTGATTTTTGCTTAAAGGATGTTTGAAGGACATGTTTAAGCTTCATTTGGTCTCAAAATTTAGTAGACAAGAGTTGGTCAATTGCACTTTAGTCTTGTGGTTTTGATACTAAAATCTGTCAAGTATATTTTTCAGTTTTTAAAAGCCATTTTTCAATCTAATTTTTAGGTTAGTTAAAATCTGTTCTAGGGTCTGAATTTGTTTGCATAAGCTCATTGTAGTTTGAACTTAATCTGTTGAAGCTTATTTTGGATTTTAACTTTCTTTAACTAGCTTAATTTAGGCCTGCAAATAGCTTATTTGTCTTTTAAAAAGAAAACCAAAAAGAGTGCAATCTAGTAAAAGTAGCTTTTTCTTTAGCCTTTTTCATAGCTTATATGTGTTTCAAACTGCTTATTCTTTGCTGATTCTTGAAGCTTATAGTATAAAGTTGCTTTTCATATAGGTCATTAAGCCATAAGGATAGCTTAAGGCTTTTAAAAATTAGCTTAAAAGTAGTAAGTTAACCTGCTTATCTGTCTTATAAGTGCTTTCTGTCTTAAAGCTTTTAAGTCCTTTTCAGCTTATTTTCTTTGTTTATTTTTAATCCTATTTGCTTATTAGGTCTAGGGCTTCATTTGTTTTTAGCTTATTTGTTTTTATGAGTGCTTATTGGGTCTAAACAAGCCACACAGTTTAGCCTATATGTCACTTAGTTAAAAAAAAGCCAAAACTGTCATGATTAATTAGCTTATTACTAGCTTATTTTCAAGTCTTATAAAAAGTTCCTTTTTTAAAGATTTCCATTTTTGCTTATTTTATAACTTTTTAAAAAGAAAAATAAAAAAAATGTTTCATAAAAAAGAGAGGTCACAGGGGTCGAACCTGTGACCTCCCCTTCACACACCAACACATTTAACACCACACTCCACTACCAACTGCCCTTGGGTCTTTTTCGTTTATTACTCCACACTACTTTTCTTTTATACACATTTTAGCCAATTAAGCTTTCAGCCTTATTTGCTTATTTACAGCTTATTCCAATAAGCTGTCTGACCCATTTTATTTTTCCTAAGCTTAGAATTGTTCAAAGGACTTTTCCTGAATTTTTCATAATTTTCCAAATTAGTTTAGTATTTTTAATTAATTTTTTTGATTAAAACAGTTTTTAATTCATAATAAATAATATAAAAGTCAAAAAAATATAATTCTTTTTTTTTAATTTTCTTTTATCATTTAGGACTTTTAAAAATTAAATTTGCATTTGTAGGGTTAAAATTTGATAAATTAGGTTTTAGAGTCGCGTTTTTAATTCCCGTATCGTTTTTGGTTTAAATCTTTAATTGCTTTCGTTTTTAGCTTGCTTTTATTTGTTCTTGCATGTTATTTGTAGAATTAGAATCCAAATCAAAATTTGATCATTCAAACACGCGATCACGAACTTAAACTCGATTCTCAATTCACGCCTCGTCGGGAAACGACCCGGGAAGGTTTTGGATTTTGCTTTGGTTAAAAGCAATTTTCCTTCTTAAAAACCTTACGGAATACTTACTCTCTCTCCTTAATTGATATTTTGATACTAGTTATATATATATTATATATTATATATAGGCTAAGTTTTCAAGGAATCAATTTTTCGCGCCGCTGTCGGGGAGGTGTGTGCGATTATCGTGTTTACTTTTGAAGATTAGTGTTTAAAGACCCTACCCCGTGAAGTTATCACTTTCATTTGTGAAAATTTTCAAGTAATCAAAAATACAAAAAAAAATTGAAAAACAACAAAATCAACCGTTGTGTCACTTGTGATTTCGGCTCACCTTTAGATTACAAACTATAAGAGAGATATAAGGAGGGTCGATCCTACGAACTTCGACACGAAAGGAGAAGGTTTTTAAAACGCTTCGCGCTTACCCACTCCTCCACTTCTTTGTGCGTTTTCTAGAGAGCTACCGCGCACCTTTGACTATCGGTCCCAAAAATATTTTTCTTTTATATTTATCTTTCATAAAAATCTAAAAATAATCTTCTTATCCTCCTATTTGTTTAATTCTAATGACGTCATACAACCAACGTGGTTGTTTCAAGTGTGGAGGTCCGTTTGGTGATCTATATTGTCGACAATGTACTTGTGAGCGGTGTAGAAGAAATTATACGGATGAAGTTTGTGCTTTATGCTGTTATGAATTTGAAAAATCATTCATTAATGATTCAAATCCAAATTCTTTCATTGATTCTCCAAATATTTTCAACCCACCTCCACAACCCCAGACGTATTCTTGTGAGTTTTATGGAAACAATGCTCATTATGGTTACGATTTTCCACCTCAAGTTCCGTTTATTATATAATCAGTGAACCGTGTTACAATACAAGACTTTGATAATGATTTCCTCAAAGTTTTCAAAAGTTAGGTAACAACATATAAACTCTAAGATTATGTTAAAATAGTCTTTAACGTGAGTTTTTTCACTCCTTTTTAGTTATAAAAGCTAATTGTCATTATTTTTCATCGTTATCTCTCTTACCCGACTTGTATAAGATGGGTTATTTTTTTAATAAATTCATTATTTCTACTGTATTTACCTTCACATCAATCATTTAATTTTCGCACTCTTCCTACTACACTTCTGATCCTCCGTCATTTTAATACGCACCACTAGGGATCACTCAAGATCCGTTAATGGATTACAATAAGCTTGGACAATCAAATGAGATATGATTTAATTAAGTCGAAAGCTTTATTGATGAATCAATTGAATGTTTGTTACAATCAGTTACAAGTGAAATGAGAGAAAGAATAGAGGATGTTGTATATCAAAAAGTAACTAAAATGAATGAAAGCTAACGACTGTTTAAACTTGTGTTTAGGCGGGAAAGTTAGTTAAGAACTAAATGTGGAGAGTAATGTCACGTGCACCTCACATGTAAGTTATACTCACACCTGCACCTCACGTGCTGCCACTAGTTAGTTCTTATCATTCCATCCCCTTAAAAGGATTCTTGTCCTCAAGAATCTAAATCAAATCCAGGGAACCTCTTGCAAAGTTCCTCAAGCAACTCCCAAGTAGCATCTTGAACATCACCATTGGTCCACTGGATTAATCCATAAACTGCCACATCATTCTTTTTCTTCACAAGTTTCTTGTCTAACAACTTCATAGGCTGCACCTCTATCAAACCTTCCTTGTCCATCTTTGGTAAGGGCATTGTAGCTACCTCTTGGTGATTGCCTTTACATTTCTTGAATTGTGAAACATGGAAAACATTATGGATTTGGGAGTAATCAGGCAATAGTAACTTGTAAGCTACTACTGTAACCCTTGCAGATTTTCTAGTTCATAATGTTCTATTTTAGTCCTTTGACTTTTATCATTTTCTGTTTCTGTCAGATCAATTTCCGTGATTAACGGTAATCAGTTTATTATCTATTTGATCGTCAGTGTTATTATTCTCTTTAATTATCTCATTATAGATGATTTTATTCATATTTGATCAATTTCTGGGAAGTTTTCCCACAAACAGCTCAAAATATCAAACAACGCGTTCTGATACGTCCATAAATGGTCCATAATAAATTTAGAACAATTTAACTTATTTACCCATAGTGTAAATATTCAAAGTTCATCTAAAAATATTTTTACATCCATTAAAAATACAAGAAAACTTCGGGTCACATTTTAAACCACGAGTTATGATCGTTAAGTAACCCGACAAGAGCCAAAATGCACATAGGATCCCCCCTAGGATGCCAATGGTTCGAGCCCCACAAGGGGAACCACAAGGAAACATTTTAGCTAGTTTTGTCCCAACCTTGGCACACCTTTTGTCTTATATTATTTCAAAACACACACATCTTATTTCATTTTAGACACACTTCATTTTTATTCTTACTTTCTCTCTTTCTTTCTTGCGTTCGAAAACAACACACACACACACTTCTTATTTTAATTTTGATCAAGAAACATGAAGGTTTAAAACATTACCGGGTTGATTCTAATAGGCGTGGTCACTTTAAAACAACGTTTAGGTTGTCGGTTTTGCGTAAATTTCATCCTCAAAACCCTATTTTTGTAATTCATCTTATTTCACATATTCTTGTACTTTTGAATGCTTTATGATGCATAGATGTTGGTTGTACGATTTGTTTTTTAAAAATCGAAAGCTTAAAGTTTTGAAATAAATATTAAGGGGTGTTTATTCGGTTCGAACTCGGGGTAAAAGAGGCAAGGAAAGACCATTTTTATTTTGGACGTGATGGTTGAATAACATTTGTATACTTAGTAGCTTAATTCTATTTTCGGCTTAAAACAAGCTTATACGGCTTATTTATGGCTTATTTATTTTCGAATGAAAAAGGAAACAAAAGAAAAGTAATTTTGGTGATTACCTATTCTTGTCATATTTTTATAGCTTATTATGATAGCTTGTTTTGAGAACTAGAATAACTTATAGCTTATTGGCTTATTTTATAAGCTAAATATTTATGTTTTGGGCTTATATGACCCACGACCCAATAAGGCCCAATAATCCTCGGCTTATTGTGGACCTTATTGTGGTCCGACTTATTTTCATGGCTTTTGGTTAACGCTTACTTTGATATTTAAGAATTTGTGTAGCTCAACGGCTTAATGATAAGCTAAAAATAGCTTATTGAGGGCTTAAAAGGCCACGGCCCAATAAGCTAAGCCCAAACAATGGCTTAGTCTTGGTGCATGAGCCTTGGCTTCTTTTGTGGATTATTCGTTGGACTTATTTTCTAAATGGGCTTGATAATGGGCCTAAAACGGGTTTAAAAACTAATAACAATATTTTGGACTACTATTGGGCCTCAAGGCCCATAAGCTAAAACTAGACATTTTGAAGGTTAAAAACGGACTCTTGATAACGATTTATACTTGAATATAAATTTGGATACTCAAATAGTCATTTGAAGGAAATGCGTCTTGATAAACAACGCAAAACGTGAATTTTTGGTCGTTTTGTCGGAATTGATTTATTTAAGGGAAAGTGTTTGAAAAATAAGGTTTAAAACCTTGGAAACGTCTTATAAACGAATGGGTCATGCCGAAATTTCATAAAAATATTATACTTATAATATTTTACTAAAAATATAATTTCTTAGAAATTCGACAAAAGATGAAATAATAAAATATTATTATTTTAATAAACCGACTAAAAGACGAAAATATATTTTATAATTTTATAAACCATAAAAATTCTATTAATGACTTAGCATAACTAAAACGCGTCACTTTTCATAACTAATACAATTAAACTAGGTAACTTGAGACTACCGGATAGATTACCGGAACATACTTATTAATAACTATTATCTAAGTCTTGATATTTTCTTACTTGTCTACTTTCTATAAAACGGTATAAGTGTATACTATCTAACATACATACTTTGACATGTTTTCATCGAGTCTAAGTAACCAACCATCACACAACCAATAACATTAAAAGTGACCACACAACGCACATTTTGACTTCTATGCATCAACATTAAACATACATTTAAGAAACATACATCTAAATTGGACTTTAACTGGATAGGGTCGTGTCTGGACGTCGTTGCATACAATTGTTTGATCATATTCTCAGCTACTTTTCACTTGTTTAAAGGTGAGTTCTCGTAGCCCCACTTTTCAAACTCTTTTTCATTAGGGGAAAATGATACTCAAAATCTATTTCAACTACTTTTACTACTATATAAAATCTCTTATTTCTTTTTGGACAATGTCATGTGCCTATGATTGCGTGTATGAATGCCATGTGAACACTATGTGAATGCTATGAGAATACTATGAGATCTATTTATGCGAAGTTCCAATGTGAATTTCTACACCACACTATTTAGCCGATTGTATAGCTCCAGCTGGTAGGCGATAGGTCCGGAGGACTATAAGCGCGCGGGATATTATGGATTGTTGATTTGGGTTGGGATACCCTGGTATGAGGTGTTGATGTGTTTATTATCTAAATACTATTGTATGCATTTTGCTTTCACATTTCACTATTGTCCACACTCTTAAATTCTAGCACAACAATTAGGTTTACTTCTAAACCTACGAGCTCACCAAATTTATGTTGATTGGTATGTGCTTAATTACACATACTTTTTACCTAATAAAACGAGCCTAAATGACCAAAAACAGACATAAAATGCCAAATATATGTGTGTTTTGCTTTGTATACTGTGCATGTATCAGATATTCACTAAAGGACAAAAACGAAGCCAAAACCGAGCACGAGAATAGAAAGAGCGTGAAAGATCGAAGCCGGGTCAGCCCATTAAGCTTATTGTATAATCGCTATATGATAAAAAGGCCCAAAGTCTAATTTATAACTATCCCGGCCCAAAACATAACAAGCTGGCCCATTTCCTTTTACCAAAACACCCGTTAACTCCCTTATTCCTATCAACCCTTAAAGTTTTACACCGTTAGTCCTTAAGGACTAACATGGTTAGTCCTTATGACTTAACAACACTCACCTCGTTACCCCAATTAAACAAACATTACCCCACACCCTTTCCCGCCAATTCCACTGTTCATCTGTCACTCTCATCCCTCGACCCCTGCTCCCCAAAACAAACCTATCATTCTCACAACTCAACCCTACTTCACAAACCACCAATTCCACCTTGGCAATCCTCTACTTTTTGATTGGTTGATAGGATAAGGACCAATTCAAAGGCTGTGATTCAAGAACTTGGAAGCAAAGCAAAATGAAGGGCTATGATGAAGACTTCGAGCTCACTCATACAAGAAACACACCTTCAAGACCTAGAACCTTCTCATTCGGCTATAAAATAGAAGACCATTGGAAGCCAAGAGCATCTAGTTTTTTATCAAGCTTTTAGTACTTTAACTTATTGTAATTTAATTGTAATTTACAGCTTTTCCAAGTTTTTTAGCTTATTGTACTTTTTTAAAAGTCTTGTACTCTTGTTTTTAAGTTTTAATGAAATTTAAGTTTTATTGATCAATCATGTTTTTAAGTTAATGCACTTTAAGTTTTAAAAACGTTTGTTAAGCTTTTTTAAGCTCTTATTTACTTATTTAAACTGTTCTTACTTAAGCTATATAAACTTTTCCATAGTTTATATAGCTTAAGTCCTTTTCACTTAAAAATCACTCAAAAAAAGCTTTTGGAAGAAAAGCCAAACCTGGAAGGGCTTTTAAGACCATACTAGCTTGTTTTTAAACAAGCTAGAGCTTGTAGACAAAGCTCTAAGAGCCTTTTATACCCTTGTTTAAGCAAAGGGTCTTGTAAGTTTCATTTTTCAAGTTTTTAGCTTATTTTACTGTTTGCTTATTTTAGTACTTATTTATTGCTTATTACTGCTTATTTCTGCTTATTATTATTGTTTGTTGCTTATTTATGCTTTCTTGTAGTTTAGATATCATTTGTTCATGTTTTAGTATAAAACTGTCAAGTTTAGCTTTAAAACTGCTTATTCTTATTTGCTTATTTTAAGTACTTATTTCTGAGTTCTTATTGCTTAATATAGCCTGATATTAGTTGTTTGTTATCTGTTTTCAATAAACTTAGCTTAAATCAGTTTAAATCAGTTTAAAAATGGTTAATGAAAACTTAAAGGGGTGTTTGGGTTAAGAGGTAAAATGGGTCAATTTAGTTTTAAAATTACTTTGGGTCACTAAGCCAACTTTAACACTCTCTTTTAAGTTATTTTAATCAGATTTAAAAGTCTTTAAAGTGTAAAACCAAGTTTTAAGGTGTCTTGTACATGTTCCTTGAATCTGTGTTTTTGAAATTTGTTCAAACTGTTTGTTTTGTGATTTTTGCTTAAAGGATGTTTGAAGGACATGTTTAAGCTTCATTTGGTCTCAAAATTTAGTAGACAAGAGTTGGTCAATTGCACTTTAGTCTTGTGGTTTTGATACTAAAATCTGTCAAGTATATTTTTCAGTTTTTAAAAGCCATTTTTCAATCTAATTTTTTAATCTCAAATTAGATAACTAAAGTAGGTTTTAGGTCTTGAATTGAAAGCATAAGTAGGTATTGTAGTCTCAAACTTTAACCTATCCTAAGCGTATTTTGGTATTTTAAACTTATTTATAAGAAAAGCTTATTTAGTTCTGCAAAAAGCCATTTGTCTTTTAAAAAGAAAACCAAAAAAGTGTGCATCTGCTTAAAGTAGCCATTTCCATGGTGCTTTTCCATGCTTATTTGAATTTCAAACTCCTTTTTTATTTGTTCGATTATCTTGACTTAAGAATAAAGCTATTGATCTGCATATAAGTCTTTAAGCCATAAGGATAGCTTAACTACTTAAAAATAAGCAGCAAGTGCCCCCCTTAGGCTGAGTTGGTTAACATTTTTGGCCAAAAAGCTATTTTGCACTTCTAAGCTTATGGCTTATTGGATTTGCTTATCTTGTGTTTAATCTTGCTTATTAGGTTAGGTTTTAGGTTTCTGTTAGCTTAAATCGCTTAAGGTAGAAGCTTATTTTATAAGCTTATTAGCATTTTTCAATTAGAAATATTTAAGTTTACAAAGCCTTGTAAGTGAATCGTCATTTAAGCTTTAGTTTTAAGCATTATTTTATTTGCTTATTTTTGTCCCTAGGTATTATTAGGTGTAGGTGTGCATTTGGTCTTAGTTTTTATTATTCTTGTTTCCTTTGCTATCTGGCCTTAAAAAAGCCAAACATTTAGCCTTTAGTTTTTTAGCTTTCACACCAAGTCCTGTCACTTTTAGAAGCTTATTTCCAGCTTATTCTTAAGTTGTATAAAAATTCCATTTTCCAAGTTTGCTATTTTTAAGTTATAAAACTTTTTCAAAAAGAAATTTTTAAAAAAGATAAAAACCCGAGAATTAGGGAAGTCAAGGGCAAGCTAGGCTCGAACCCCTGACCTCTCCCCAACTCAACCAAGCTTTACACACACACCACAATACCAACTGCCCTGGGATCTTTTTCAGTTATAGCTTCACATTAGTTTTTATTTATACGCATTTTAGCCCATTAAGCTTAACAACTTATTATGCTTATTTCTTGCTTACTTCAATAAGTTGTTTTGCCAAATTTATTTTTCCTAGGATTTAAACTGTTCAACGAACTTTTCCTGAAGTTTTCATAATTTTCCAATTTAGTTTAATTTTTTTTAATTAATTTTTTTACTTAAAACTGTTTTTAATTCATATTAAATAAAATAAAAGTCAAAAAAATATAATTCTTTTTTCTAAAATTATTTTTAATCATTTAGGATTGTTAAAAATTAAATTTGCATTTTTAGGGTTAAATTTGTAGAAGTTAGGTTTTTAAAGAACAGGTTAGGATCCCGTTAATTTGTTTTTCGTGTTTTTAGCCTTAAATTGCTTTAATTTAGGTTTGGCCGTTAACTTGTTATTGTATTTTATATTTATAGAAATATATTCCAAAATCCAATTATTGATCATTCAAACCGCGATCACGAACTTAATCACGATTTTCAATGGTTTTTTAGGATTTTGCTTGGGTTAAAAGCAATTTTCTTTTTTTAAAAGCCTTACGGAATACTTACTTACTCTCTCTCTCTCTCTCTTGTAAATTGATATTTTGATAATTATCCTTATATATATTTATATTATATATTTATTATATATTATATTTATATATATTAATTTATCAAATCAATTTTTGGCGCCGCTGCCGGGGAGGTGTGTGCGATTATCGTGTTTCGTTCGAAGATTAGTGTTTGAAGACCCTTCCTCGTGAAGTTATCGCTTTCATTTGTGAATATTTTCAAGTAATCAAAAATACCAAAAAAAATTGAAAAACAACAAAATCAACCGTTGTGTCACTTGTGATTTCGGCTCACCTTTAGATTACAAACTATAAGAGAGGTATAAGGAGGGTCGATCCTACGAACTTCGACCCGAAAGGAGAAGGTTTTTAAAACGCTTCGCGCTTACCCGCTCCTCCGCTTCTTTGTGCGTTTTCTAGAGAGCTACCGTACACTTGTTCGATTATCAGTCCCAAAAAAAATTCTCTTGTTTTAAATACATAAAAATCCAAAAAAATAATCTTCTTAACCCCATTTTGGTTATCCCTCTTTAATTCTATCATCATGTATGGGTTTAAAAAATGTTCGTCTTGTGGAGCTTTGTATAATATAGAACATTGTTGTTCAAATGTAAGTTCCGTAGACAATTTTGTTCGTGATCCTAATCCGAACTCTTATAATCAAACTCCCGATTTTTCCTACTCACCTTCACAACCCCAAACATCTTCATTCAATCAACGTCGTTTTTTTCATTGTAAAGATACGTTAGAAGAAGATGAACATTGTAAACGGTGTACTTGCAAGTGGTGTGGATCTGGACTTAGTAAAGGATTTTGCTTCATTTGCGCTTTAAGTAATGAAAATTCATCCATTGATAATCCGAATCCGAACTCTTTCAATGATTCTCTAGATTTTTCCGACTTTCCTCCACAACCCCAGTACGAGACGTATTCTTATGAGTTATGTGGAAACGATGCTCATTATGGTTACGATTGTCCACTTCAAGTTTTGTTTGTCTACAATCAGGACCCGTGTTTCAATCAAGACTTTGATAATTTTCTGCAAACTTCACCTAATTTTCAACAACAATATCTGGGTTGTGAAAACTGCGGGGGTCCTCATGAGAATTTTTAGTGTCAACCGTTGAACCAAAATTTCTATGAACCTAATCATTGCTATAATTCTAATTATTTCGGTTTTGACCAATCCCAACCCCCGCAGTTTCCCGTCATTCATCAACCACCTCAAGAAAGAAGTGTCGGAATTTTGCAAGCTAGAGAAAACCTAATGAAATCTATATAAACCTTTTTAAAGAAGTTTGATTGTATATCTTTTAGAGAAATGCCAAAGGTTTTATTGCTAGCTTGGGAGAAATTTTTTGAAATTAAGCATGCTTGAAAAAAAGCATCATCAACCAGAGGATATACAAGATTTGCTTCATAAACTTCTTAAAGATGTGCAATTATAAGTGAGGAGCTGGCAGAATATATTAATACTCCGAACTGGAATTGTCCTGTCTTTTACGAAGATGATGATGATGAGTATACTATTCAATATAAAGAATATTTAGAGAATTCGTCTAATGTAATCACACCCGATTTACCGACCGAGGAACTCGATAACTCTCTAAGTATGGGGGACGAGCATCTTAGCACTATTC
>BQNB010009778.1:24391-81234 GCA_026074375.1 Tanacetum coccineum
GTTTCCCTTCCAAAATTAAGCTGAGGTACATTTGAGGGTGAATTTGTATGTCAATAAGCTCATTTAAGCTTTAAGAGCTTAAATGAGAGTGTAACTAACTTGAGTAAAGATTAAGAGCTTATTGAGACTTACCAAACCATTACACTTATTATTGCATATTAAGTAAAACAGATATTAAACACAAGATTAAAAGTAAAATGCAAATTTTATTAATGAAAACGAGTTACAAAGCTTTTAACAAGAGATTACAAGAGTTTAAATGACAATAAGCTAAAGTTTACTACTAATAAGCTAAAAACTACTCTAAAATTACACTACTCCTAGATATCTCTGTGAGTGAGTAACAACTCCTTTATATAGGGCAAGAGAAAAGGTTTTAGGTCTTTTGCACGCTCCTTGCAGCTTTTGATCTTGGCCATTAATCTCTTTCCAATCATTGATCTCAAATCGTAGCCCTTAGATGAGAATGTAAGCACACGGATTGCGAGCGTGGCAATCCCATTTGTTTGGAGGATTGTGCTTCTTTTACATTGATTTTAGTGCAAATTCCTTCCTTTGGTGTGTTTGTTTGTTGTCCACGTGTCATTCTTTTTGTCAGAGAGCCAATTAGGAGCTTTGATGACGTTTCTCTTCGCTGATGTGGAGCTTGGTACTCGAATCATTGAGCCATGTAAGTTAATTGAATAGGAGGTGGGATTTACCATTTGAATTGACACAGAGTTATTTGGGGGAAGAAAGGTGAATAGTAATTCCCTTTTACGCGTTATTTTTCTTTTATTTATCTTTGTTTGACCTGTAATTTAAAAACGTTGACCTGGGCTTGGGGGTGTTTTGGGCCATGGTATTTAGCTTTGGGCTCGGTAAAGGTTAAATAGGTTTATATAATTAACTTAACGACTGTTAGTCCTCAAAGGTTAACAAAGTAATAAAAGGACTAACGGTGTTATTCATTTTAGGGCATTTTAGTGAAATGGTTTAACAATAAGGGGCCTTTTGGTAATTTCCAAGGTTTTGTCTTCTTGTAGTTTGACCAAGGTTGACCTTTATTGACTTTTGTTGACCATTGTTGATACTTTCCCATCTCTTGTGTACTCTTTCCTTTCCCGTGTTCGTTTTTGTCCGGTTTTGGCTCTTTTCTTATGATATTTGCAATATTCGTACCTACACATTCACAAAAGACAAAATACACATATAAAAGCATAATTATGCACATTTTTCATATTTTTAGGGTTATTTTAGGTATATAATGGATATGTGATTTCTCACATATCAGTTATCGTTATACATTAAATGTTCAACGGATGAGTCGATATGTTATCATTGTACATTAGATGTTCAACGGATGAGTCGATATGGTATCATTGTACATTAGATGTTTAAAGGATGAGTTGGTGTGTTATCGTTCTACATTAGATGTTCAACAGATGAGTCGATATGGTATCGTTGTACATTAGATGTTCAACGGATGAGTCGATGTGCTTTCGTTGTACATTAGATGTTCAACAGACGAGTCGATATGGTATCGTTGTACATTAGTTGTTCAAAGAATGAGTCAATATGTTATCGTTGTACATTAGATGTTTAACGGACGAGTCGATATGGTATCGTTGTACATTAGATGTTCAACGGACGAGTCGAAATGGTATCGTTGTACACTAGATGTTCAACGGATGAGTCGATATGTTATCGTTGTACATTAGATGTTCAACGGATGAGTCGATATGTTATCGTTGTACATTAGATGTTCAACGGATGAGTCGATATGTTATCGTTGTACATTAGATGTTCAACGGATGAGTCGACATGTTATCGTTATACATTAGATGTTTAACGGATGAGTCGATATGGTATCGTTGTACATTAGATGTTCAACGGATGAGTCGATATGTTATCGTTGTACATTAGATGTTCAACGGATGAGTCGATATGTTATCGTTGTACATTAGATGTTCAACGGATGAGTCGATATATTATCGTTGTACATTAGATGTTCAACGGATGAGTCGATATGTTATCGTTGTACATTAGATGTTCAACGGATGAGTCGATATGTTATCGTTGATTTTGATATGCCATCGTTAGTGTACATTAGATGTTTCAACGGATACGTCATATGGAAATCGTTGACATTATAGTTTCAACGACAGTCGATATGTTATCGTTGGACATTAGATGTTTCACCGGATGAGTTCTGAAATGTGTTTATTGTTGTACATTTCTATTTCAACCGGAGAGCCGAGATGCAAACAAAGTACATAATCATATTCAACGGATGAGACGTTATGTTTCTCTTTGTACTTACTGTTCAACGGATGAGGCGATAGGTAACGTTGTACATTAGATGTTCAACGAATGAGTCGAGATGTCTATCATTGACATTAATGTTCAATGATGAGTCGTACTACTCTGCCAAAAAACTTCCCGCAAAAACTTCCCTCCGGATATACTCCCTGCCATAAAACTGCCCACCAAATACTCCTTCCAAAAAACTTTTTTTTACCATAAAAGCATATATTATCATCACAATCACCTACAGATCACACACACTCTTACCATCACAACCACAAACATATCACACTGTTATTATGAAGATGGTGCCATATGAAGCTTTTGCATGTCCTTGTGGAGCCGGAGATGTGGTTCTGCGAGAATCGTAAAACCTAAAACCCGTGGTAAACTATACTATGCATGTCCACGATCAAAGATGAACAATCACATGCTTTTTTGTGTAATATACAAATAATGTGGTTAGTTGTTAAAAATTATTATCTTTACTCTTTAACAGCCTCAGCAAAACACTTTCGGATGTGAATTTTTTTTATGGAAAGAGGAACGAGTCCGTTTACTGGTTGGTTCTCCTAGAGCTTCAACGACTCCAATTTATTCTCCCTGATCTTCATCGAATCCAATTTATTCTCCAAGATCTTCAACACCTATACGCTATTCTCCATGAGCTTCAACACCTCAAAGCTATTCTCCGGGAACTTCAAGAAATGCAGAGTGCTCAAACTGCAAGCACTTGCTTGGAAAGATAATGGTACTCGAGGCAACGGTGGATATGTATATGCATCCGGAACAACACACAGTTAATTCAGCCGCACTATTTCACGGAGTTTACAATAACATAGGAAAACTTGATTTGGAGTAGTTTGTCATTTGGAATGTAATTTGTATGCTTTAAGCATCTGTTTGTAAGTCTTGTATGATTATCGTTCTAATATGTTTAAGTGTTTGTTTGTAAGTCGCGTATGATTATCGGTCTAATATGTTTAAGTGTCTGTTTGTAAGTCACGTATGATTATGGGTCTAAGGCCTCGCTTATGTTACTACAAGTGGTATGTATAATATTTAACTAAATGAATGTTTGTTTTTGTGTTACTTGACGAATGTGCATCTTGAAAAAGTATACGGTATATCATGCTCAACTATAGAAGGGTACTGCATATCAGACCGAACCGAACCGAGAAAACAGAGTGTTTTTTTATATAGTTATTATTTATCAAATATATAATTATAATTAATAATTAATATATTATTTATTTATTTTATAAATAATAAACAACTATATATAAGCAAATGAGACAAGTCAACGAAACCTTTCCCCGGTGACATGTCGCCGGGGATAATTCAACCTATGAAATACGAGCCCAAAATAAGCCCTAAATAAACTTATGAAATACGAGCCCAAGTCAAAATATAAGCCCAATGAACCTTTCCCTGACGACATGTCGCCGGGGATAATATTAGCCACATCACCATACAAAAATTGTTCACTAATGATTTTGATAAAAGTAGTCATCGAAGTCAAGATATATTCCTGGGCGACATGTTGCCGGGGATATTGTCAAAAATCAACGCAATTTACTAATGACCTTGCTTAATCTCGGTTAGCATCAGTCAATATTATCCCGGCGACATGTCACCGGGGAAAATTGAGCAGGAAACTTTACCGCTCAGTTTTTTGGTAGCCTTTTGGGTCAAAGTTTAACAGTATTATCCCCAGCGGCAAGTCGTCGGGGATACGTTTAGTCAAACGACAACAAAAATTCAACCAAAATTAGTGCCACGTCGGATGGCCTTTTGTCGTTTAGCGTGTTTTCCCCGCCGATATATGTCACCGGGGATTTTTTCGTCGCCCGTTCTCTTTTTCCTTGTAGTGACTTCATATAAATGTTCTGTTGGCAAAAGGAGATTATCTGTATATATACATATGTTATGATTAAAATGAATGCTTTGGATAATTCAGCATTGAACCCTTTATCTGAAATTATTTGAGGATCTGTTATGGATCGTCGACTTAAGGATTACTTATCCATGCAGAGATCTTTTACAGAATAAAACTTAATTTTCTAACAAGAACTACTACGTTAGAGAGCTTCTATATTTTTGCTATATACAAATTTAGATTTTAGGTTGAATTTTGATATGCCGAAAATGATCTTTTCTACGTAGGTTTTCTACTAAGTTAAATAGCAATTACCCTGTAAACTAGCATGAATTTTGTCTTGTGCCCCTTTCAGGGTGATTCAGATGATATGTTTTATGGATATGAAAGTCCAAGAAGCAACTGCAATGCTGATCAACTTGCTAAAATGATCAAATCATATTGTGTTGAAGCGAAGCGGGAAATATCAAAACTTGAGAGTTACAGGTAGCTTATCACCTTATGAATTTGAAATTCGCTATGGTCATTTCTTATTCACTTTTTATCTGTACTAGGTACTAACCCTTTCTTAATATATGGATTTGCAGTAAACTTCCAAAGATGGATGTCAAAAAAGCTTGTAGAATGGCACGAAGCATCAAAGCGAAAAGCATTTCGTAAGTAACTATATGTTATCATAAAGTAACCAAAACGTGATATTCCTTTACTTAGTTGCACTAGTCATTCAAAACATATTTTCTAATGGGTATTGCGGGCTTGGTGCTAAGAAAGTAAGAATTGCATATGTATGTCATTGAGGCTTGCTTAGCCTTTGACGAGGAAAGGTAAGGGTTCTTGTCTATTCTTGTCATCTCATCTATACATATAAACAGATTGTGTCATTATATAATATTACACTGGATGATTACTGCCATCTAATCTTTGCAGTTTCCATTTTCTTTTGCGCTTCACAATAGTTTAAAGTGATTGCTAACAAAACATCTTTGTAATTAAGCTCAAAACTAAGCTTTATGCAGTTTTTACTTTTTCTGAAGCGCTGTTGCAATGATTTTAAAATTTTGTAGTTCAATTTCCTTTTGTGTTCATATGTCTTGCACTCTTGGTTAATGAGTTTATTTGAAAATATAAAATGTGCCCCTCCATCTTATATGGGACTGTTGGATCGAATTTCTAACTTCTAATCAAAATATACCAAAATGTAAAGTTTTATAAATCTGAATCTGTCATCATCTTTTGATATTTACAATCGTTACATATTTATACTACATGAAAGGGTGCGAGTAACAGTCGCGCCCCTTGGTAAAAATAACTGTTTTACAGTTATTTAACTGTCATTTACAGCGGGTTTGGGATTAGCCGAATATTTTAGGTTTCGGCCAAATATTCTCCCCCCTAATCACAAACGCTGTGACGTAGGTCTTTTAGTCTTCTTGATCCATCTTCTAGTTAAATCCACCATTTGAGCTACTACTGCTTTGATTTCTTGTAGTGCTTGTGATCATCCTAACATCCAGGTAGATCAATTTTTTTCCTTCGGTTACTTTCACCTTCATTGTTGTGATCTTCCTTAAGTCCAGGTTGATCATATTTTTCTAGTTACTTCCACCTTCGTTGTTGTGATCTATCATAAATCCTGATTGATCATGTTTCTGGTTGGTTATACTACCAACACTTTGTCTTCCTATTGGAGTTCTTGCAGCGTATATATCTTCCTTAATTCTAGGTCGACTCATGCTTTCGGTTACACCACCATCTAAGTTTTCACTGCCAACTCCTTGTTGTTCAATGTTTGATATTGTCAATTTGAAGCTGAATGGAATTTCCTTCCATTCTTGCTTCATGATTCTTCTTGGTTAATGAAACTTCCTGGTGCTTCTTCAACAGTTGCCATAAGTAATGTTTGTTCTAAGTCTTCTTCAATGAGATTGGATTGTTCTTCTTTCTTTGATGGACATTTGTTTGCAAAATGCCCATACTCCTTGCAGCAGCATAGTAAAATTTGCTAGTATCATAGCTAATTATTGAAGTTGTTTCTATTATAACTCTTCTGAGAGGATCTCCATCTATCCATCGCTTCCATAAAATGCTTGTGGTTTCTTCCTTGTGAAAATCTATGTTTTTCCACAAGCCACCGTCCTCTAAAATACTTCCTTTATACTCATTCGTTTGAATGATCAATGTACTCTCTTGATTGTCCCGACTGTTTGCCTCTCTTATACTTAATTCTTTCTTCATAAGTCTTAAGTCTTCCAATTACTTCTTCTAAAGTCATTTCACTTAAATCTGAGTATTGCTTTATTGACGCAACTATTTGTAGATACCTATCGGGTACGGCGTTTAGTAGTTTGTGTACTAGTGTTTCGTCTCCTATTGTGTGGCCCCTAGACTGCTGCTTTATTTACTAAAGTGTATAATTTTTCCAGGAAAGGTTGTCTATAGTCTCATCTTCCATTTTCATGTGTAAACAACTCAAAGTCAGATTTGAGGTTAGCAAAAACCTTGCTTGTTGACTCTTTCTCTCCCTATGTGCTAGTTTTTTTAAGGGCATTCCATATGGCTTTCACGGTTTTATGTTTTGTGATTTGGAGCAATTGTTCTTCTGGTAAGGCTTGGTAAAGGAATGCGATAGCAGTCTTATCTTTTTTGTTATCGGCTTGGGTTGATTCTAGTGGTTCTATCATTTCCCACAAACCATTCGCTTCGAGAATATTTGCATTCGAATGCCCATAATGAGTAATTCGAGGTTATAAAATGAACAATTGGAATTTGGGGTGTACTAGTTATAATTACTTTCCCTTTTTCGAAAGTATCTCCAGCAAATCTTTCGTTCAATAACTCTAGATATTAAATAAAATCTCAAAATAAAATACCTAACACTAAGTGTTTCGATTTTTTTGGTGAGTACCCTCTGGTTTTTGTGTACTTACAGGCTATCAAAACTTAACCGGGGCACTAGTTTTCTTCTTCCAAAAAAACTATCCTTGGGATTTTTATATTCAAAGTCGAAATAACCTAAGGTTAATTACTCCCTTAAAAATCATTCCTTGATATATTAAGCAGTGTAATCACAGGGTTACAATAATTCTAATTACTGGTAATAGGGAAGTTACAAACTTAAAACCTAAGGGGTAACTTTTATAAAAAGCCTAAAACTATATGTCTATATATATAACTAAAATCTGATATATAGAAAATGAAAAAGTGGAGGGGGTGAAGGGTTTTTTTTTGTAAAACCTGTTAGGGTTATTATAACCCTCGTGTGTCCCCTTTTGTTTTATTTCGACCGCCTCTCTTTCTCTCTTTTGGGAGATCGTCTCTTTAGAGTTCGTCTCCTTGGTGTCTCTGGTTTATCTCCTCTCTTTTTGGTGGTTTGTCCGCCGATGGAGATGGCGAGTTTAATCGCTCTTCTTCTTCTTGTGTTCGTAACCACGGATTCCCTGATTTGATTGTGCGAAAATTAGGGTTTCGCTACAATTTGGGGATCTTGATAAAACCGCCGCAAGATTGGGGTTTTCTTTGGATAACTAGAATCGGTGATGATTCTGTTGAGGCTTTCAATTAATAAATCTTCAAAAGGTGTGTTTGTTCCTCTTTTGATGAGTTTTGAGTTTCGTCCCTTTGTGATGACTTTTGTTATCCAATTTATGTGGTTTTTCTTTGTTTCGAATCTGTGAGAAATTTGTACCGTGCCTGAGATTTATTTTTTTCGGGGTATATTTTTCCTGTTATTAATCTTGATAATAGTTTGCAGGGATGAAACCCTTTTGTTGCCAGTGAGTATTCACTTGGTGGCAATCGTTGGATTCTCCTGATACGGAAGTTTGATAAAACACGAAATGATTTTCTGATTGTGTTTTGTTAATTGCAAACTGTTTTTTGGCCGAAAAATAGTGCGGTTTTGATTCAAAACAAGAACACAGAAAAATTTTGAAACTTGGTATATGATGATTTGGTGATAAACAACCAAAAGCTCTAATGCCAAATGTTGGATCGAATTTCTAACTTCTAATCAAAATATACCAAAATGTAAAGTTTTATAAATCTGAATCTGTCATCATCTTTTGATATTTACAATCGTTACATATTTATACTACATGAAAGGGTGCGAGTAACAGTCACGTCCCTTGGTAAAAATAACTGTTTTACAGTTATTTAACTGTCATTTACAGCGGGTTTGGAATTAGCCCAATATTTTGGGTTTCGGCCCAATAGGGACAACTATCCACGCTTTTATTTTGGTGCAAGTTAAGTTGAGGCTAAAAAATACATTTCTATTGCATATGGGCTCATGGCTGCATCTGTATGATAATACGCACATTAAATACTGATAACACAAGACTAGTAGATTATGCATATTACTTATTAGTATGTCTCCCACGACCATGACTATCACATGGAAGTGAGTGGACAACATAGACACGCATATATCACGTCACGAGGAATTATAAGTAGCATGGCTGTTAGTTAAGATAGCTATAGGATTCTCATTCGATCACAATCCTCTTTTAATTTATTATTTACTTCTTATAGCAGTAGTTTATAAACCTTGCATGTACCTACTTGGCCTAATCAAAGGTTAATTATTTAACATTATTGTTTGGATGAATAAAATTTGGCCTCATTGTTGTGGACCTTATTGGTATGTTCATAAAGTCGGAATCATATATTTTGTGCTTTGAATCTATGATAGGATTTTTTTTATGGGGAGATGATCTGTACTGCTATACAGCACCCGTATTACCTGTAGTAGTGGACATATTAATAATTCCAACCCCTTCTCTTCTATTTCTTTCAATTTTCTTATTCCATCCTTACTTTTACCAATGTTTTTCCTTTTATTTCTCATAACTCTTCCTTCTTCCAAAATCACATGGCACCACCAATCAATCCCCGTGTTTTCTTGTGGGTTGGGTTTTCCATAAAATGAAACTAATCTCTTATTTCTGGCATCATGTGATTTTGAGAAGCCATTTGTTGATAGCATAGATATCAACTGTTTGTCGGCCACAAATATTTTTTGACTTATATAACTTGATTTACGAGGTTACGGTTCGTCGGTTTGTCTTTAGTCTTTGCTTACGATATTTGTAATCTGAGTTTGATTGTGTTTTAATTCTTGATGTTAGGTAGTTTGCCCCCAATTTGTTTATAAATGTTACTAACTAAATTGTAGTAATTGAAAATTTGTTGGTGATCAAATTGGTGTAATTTGTATGGAGTTTGGTGCCGAAGCGTTCAGTCGGGAAGAATTTATTGGGAGAAAATTGTAAAACTAGTGGGCATAAGAAAGAAATGGGCCATGATAAAGGGTCGCCGCACATAAATTGCGTACTGTGTAGAGTACGAATGATTTCCCCTTTTTTTGATCTATATGCTGCCAAGTTGTCGGGAAGCAGCTTAACCTGTTCATCACACCGAGACTTATGGTTTGATTATGTGTGATAGATTTGTTGTATCATACATATCTCAACTCTCAACTTTGATATATATTTTGATAGATGCTTCTATGATCTTCGTATCCAGCTCTATAATTAGGTTGAATAATATTAACACTTCGCTATGTGTGTAGAGACTGTTGTGGGGTACTAATTTCTAATCTCAAATGCCCATTTCTGTTGATTTTGCAGTTTATCAGATGTTGTTGTATGTCTGAGCTACGCATTCAAGCGAACTAAGAGGAGATTTGAAACCTGCTTGGAGTGCACAGGTTTATATCCAACCCAATTGTGTTGCATTATATGTTTATAATGAACCATCTTTTGTGAGATTGAGTGTGAGACAGTTTGTATGCAAATGAATAAAACAGTGAATGGAACAATATATATAAACAAAGATTTTATTAATACTTGAAAGTTATATTGTTTACAGACAACATAGGACATATATATATACAACCAAGCGACACATGACAGTTATCATTAACCATTGTGTCGTTTGTCTAATAACTAACTTAACTAATAACTGACATAACTGCCAAATCCTAACTGCTAATATAACGGGTGTTTGGGTTAACTGTTTTGACCCAAGTTTCAACCCATTGCAGTCTTACAATTCGACCCATAACTATATATATACTAAATACATTTGATTTTGACATATAATGAGATTAAATGGTCAACATCTCCCCCCTAATTCATTAATGTCAAACTAACTTCTGAGTGATGTTCTTTCTGATCTTCAAATAATGACAACAAAGTCATTGCTGTCTGTGGTGCTTCCTTCTTCTGCTTCTTCCTCCATATTGCCTTCTAACCTGACTCCAAACTGTGTTTTCTTGTTCATGTCTTCTTCCAGTGCCTCCTCTATTCCAGCATCATCCTTTTCTTTGCCTTGTGGATCTTTTACTCTAGCATTACCACTGCTACTCTCAACCACATCTTCCTTAGGCTTCTTTTCATACCAAGGCATCTTTGCTGTCTCATAGTACACTTGCACCATGTCAATGAACTTCTTGTAGCATCCTTTCACTGCTTCTCCATCATCTTTTGTCAGGCCTTGTAAGTTTGCAATTGTCTTCCATTTGTCACCAAGGGTGACACACAGATAACCTCCAAGGCTATCTACTATCTTGTGCAGACTAAGCAAGTTGATTTCCATCACGCCTATAACTGGTGGTATTTCTTCTAGCATATCATAGTTCAGATAAACCAGATAGAACCACTTCAACATCTCTACATATTTCTTACTGAAAATATCCCAATGCTTGTACACCATGCTATCCTTTTTTATCAGATTTAAAAAGGATAAGAACCTTGCGAATGAATTCACTTTTAATGCATATAGTGAACCATTCCAACTAATGTACTCCTCATCCACATAGTCCTGTATGTCATTTCTGTCCCATTTCAAGTCTTCCAACCCATTCACCAGTGAACATTCTTCTTTTGGGTCTATGGATTCAAAATATTCATCTAGGAATTTGTTGTGTTCAGTGACAACATCTTTTGATCCATCATCTTCTGTGAAACTTTCTTCTTGTGCCTTTCCTGTTCTTGCTTTTTACAGTTATTTAACTGTCATTTACAGCGGGTTTGGAATTAGCCCAATATTTTGGGTTTCGGCCCAATAGGGACAACTATCCACGCTTTTATTTTGGTGCAAGTTAAGTTGAGGCTAAAAAATACATTTCTATTGCATATGGGCTCATGGCTGCATCTGTATGATAATACGCACATTAAATACTGATAACACAAGACTAGTAGATTATGCATATTACTTATTAGTATTCTCGGCCACGACCAGACTATCACATGGAAGTTGAGTGGATCAAACATAGACACACGCAATATATCACGACACGAGGAATTATAAGTAGCATGGCTGTTAGTTAAGATAGCTATAGGATTCTCATTCGATCACAATCCTCTTTTAATTTATTATTTACTTCTTATAGCAGTAGTTTATAAACCTTGCATGTACCTACTTGGCCTAATCAAAGGTTAATTATTTAACATTATTGTTTGGATGAATAAAATTTGGCCTCATTGTTGTGGACCTTATTGGTATGTTCATAAAGTCGGAATCATATATTTTGTGCTTTGAATCTATGATAGGATTTTTTTTTATGGGAGATGATCTGTCTTGCTATACAGCACCCGTATTACCTGTAGTAGTGGACATATTAATAATTCCAACCCCTTCTCTTGTATTTCTTTCAATTTTCTTATTCCATCCTTACTTTTACCAATGTTTTTCCTTTTATTTCTCATAACTCTTCCTTCTTCCAAAATCACATGGCACCACCAATCTTGTGGGTTGGGTTTTCCATAAAATGAAACTAATCTCTTATTTCTGGCATCATGTGATTTTGAGAAGCCATTTGTTGATAGCATAGATATCAACTGTTTGCCGGCCACAAATATTTTTTGACTTATATAACTTGATTTACGAGGTTACGGTTCGTCGGTTTGTCTTTAGTCTTTGCTTACGATATTTGTAATCTGAGTTTGATTGTGTTTTAATTCTTGATGTTAGGTAGTTTGCCCCCAATTTGTTTATAAATGTTACTAACTAAATTGTAGTAATTGAAAATTTGTTGGTGATCAAATTGGTGTAATTTGTATGGAGTTTGGTGCCGAAGCGTTCAGTCGGGAAGAATTTATTGGGAGAAAATTGTAAAACTAGTGGGCATAAGAAAGAAATGGGCCATGATAAAGGGTCGCCGCACATAAATTGCGTACTGTGTAGAGTCACTAATGTTTATCCTTTTTGATCTATACTGCCAAGATTGTCGGGAAGCAGCATTTAACCTTTCATACTCACATAGACCTAACTTAATGGTTTGATTATTTGGTGAATAGATAAGTATGAATCATACATATCTCAACTCTCAACTTTGATATATATTTTGATAGATGCTTCTATGATCTTCGTATCCAGCTCTATAATTAGGTTGAATAATATTAACACTTCGCTATGTGTGTAGAGACTATTGTGGGGTACTAATTTCTAATCTCAAATGCCCCATACAGGGGCGGCGGGGTGTGATGTGAGAGAGTGTGATGGGTTGGTGGGGTGCGGGTTGGGGTTTCGCGTGAACGGGGAAATATATATAATCTCTATATTTTATTCTAATGAGTGAGCGCGGAGTTGGAATTGTCTCTCTATCTATATGTTAGCGAGCATAAGGGGTGTGATAATAAATTGGGGGGGGGGGGATGTTTGGGTTTTTGATTAAGCGAGCGAGAGAGTATGCGAGTGTGAGTTGAGTAGAGAGGATACACGGTTGATTTGTTGGATGTAAATACTCTATAGGGGAGAGAGAATTAGATTTACTGAATAATACTCCAGAAATGTATGGGGTGGTGGGTTGGTGTCGGGTGGGTGTGAGATATAGGGGTGGTGTGTATAGATATTGGGGGTGGTCTATCATATAGCGTTATGTGTTTTTATATAAGGGATTCTACCATGGAGAGGGTTGTGAGATGTGGTTGATATGTGTGAGTAGAATTATTTTTAGTGTGAGTTATTTTTGTTAGATGATTTTAATTTTGTAGTTAGAGTTGTTTGTAGTGGGTGGTGAGGGTTTGGTATTGTTGGATGAGGTATGTATTTAAATGTAGTGTGTTTATTTTGTTGGGTGGGGGTATTGTTGTTGTTGGGATTTTGAGAAAAAAGTTGGATGGTTTGGAATTAGTTATGAGTGTGGTTATGGGGGTTAGATTTTTTTAATAATTTGATGGAGGAGGTGATGATATGAGTATGTAATAAATTTGCCTGCTAAAATTTATATTTTTAGGGTTTGTATTGTAATTGTAATTATAATTAATAAGAGATAATGATTAATATTAATTTTTATTTCTTTCCTTTGTATTGTTATAGTATGTTAATAATAGAGATATAAAATTATAAGTTATATAACTATCTTAACCTTAGGCTTCTTTTCATACAAGGATTCTTTGGCTGTCTCATAGTACACTTGCACCAATTCAATGACCTTCTTGTATCATCCTTTCAACAACTGCTTCTCCATCATCTTTTGTCAGGCCTTGTATAGTTAGCAATTTGTCTCCATCTGTCACCCAAGGGTGACCACACAGAAGAACCCTCCAAAGGCTATCTACTATCTTGTGCAGACTAAGCAAGTTGATTTCCATCACGCCTATAACTGGTGGTATCTCTTCTAGCATATCATAGTTCAGATAAACCAGATAGAGCCACTTCAACATCTCTACATATTTCTTACTGAAAATATCCCATGCTTGTACACCATGCTATCCTTTTTTATCAGATTTAAAAAGGATAAGAACCTTGCGAATGAATTCACTTTTAATGCATATAGTGAACCATTCCAACTAATGTACTCCTCATCCACATAGTCCTGTGATGTCCATGTTCAGTTCCATTGTCAAGTCTTCCAACCCATTCACCAGTAAACATTCTTCTTTTGGGTATATGGATTCAAAATATTCATCTAGGAATTTATTGTGTTTAGTGACAACATCTTTTGATCCATCATCTTCTATGAAACTTTCTTATTATGCCTTTCCTGTTCTTGCTTCATCAAACATGTAGTGTAGATTGCATTTGTTGTTGCTAATCTTCACTGTATATCCTTGTTCTTCCAATAGATCAAAACTAAGAACATTTAAAGTAACTTCAGGGGTATAATGAACATTAGGTATCACCAAGTTTCCTTCTCTTGCTTCCACTGTGACATCTCCAAACACCAATATGATAAAATAAATTATTTCTCCAATTTCTCATTCTCTATCATCTTGAATTTGAAAGTCAATTTCTTTACATTGGTCCTTGTTGGACACATTATGGTTTTTTGTAAGCACACACAGCTTACAATACCAAAACTTCATCCCAATTGCATCATCTGTGCCTTCTATCATGTAATCAGTGATTACATGAACCTTTTCTAGATACTTGATCTTTTCTGCAACATTTTTGTTTGTGGGCTTCACTGATTTCTTTTGCTTTTCAATTCTGGCATCCTTCTTCTTATTTTGACATTTCCAGAAAACATGTCCTCTTTCTTTGCATATGTAACACCTTGCTCTTGTTACCCTCCTTCTGGGGTACTTTCAATTTTCTTTCCATGATCTCTGGTTTTTGCAGACATCTTTGAAGCATTGAAGACTTCAACTTCCTTCATCTTTTTCACCAACATCTCCTTACTTTCTGGAGATGAACTCTTCTTTCTACTATTCCATGGGAACAGTCTCTTTGGTGTCTCTCTCTGCAAATATCTCCTAGTGTGTACTGCTTGATCATGTTTGTGTATTGGCTTCTCCCAAGGTTCTGAGCCGTGGTACTGATACCACTTTTGCACAGGTTTATATCCAAGCCAATTGTGTTGCATTATATGTTTATAATGAACCATCTTTTGTGAGATTGAGTGTGAGACAGTTTATATGCAAATGAATGAAACAGTGAATGGAACAATATATATAAACAAAGATTTTATTGATACTTGAAAGTTATATTGTTTACAGACAACATAGGACATATATATATACAACCAAGCGACACATAACAGTTATCATTAACCATTGTGTCGTTTGTCTAATAACTAACTTAACTAATAACTAACATAACTGCCAAATCCTAACTGCTAATATAACGGGTGTTTGGGGTTAACTGTTTTGACCCAAGTTTCAACCCATTGCAGTCTTACAATTCGACCCATAACTATATATACTAAATACATTTGATTTTGACATATAATGAGATTAAATGGTCAACATGTCGTATGAAATAATCTAGATTTATTACGACAATTCGTGCATCACACAATATATTTGCCCTCGACTTTCCTTTATTTATGAGATTTATATACCAGCAAATCTATTTCCATATACATCCAATTACCATATGCAGTCATGGTATTATATGATATAGTCTTGTTTAGTGCTGTTAATAAGCAATATATGTTATATGGTGTCTTTTAAATATTCTATTTTCAACAAACCGTGATAAAGCATACACACTTGTGTTTGTGTCTTTCAGAGTCTAAACATTACACATGCATTTCAAGTTTATTCTGTATCCCTCTACCCTAAAAAGATCACTTTTCGATTTTGAAGATTCATGTCTACTTTTAAAATCCAAGTTTAACTGAGGTTTTTAGTTTCTATCAAATGCTTCTACTTTGATGCGTTTCATTGAAGTTGTTAACATAGTAGATATTGATTGTTTCATTTCATGTAATGGACGTGCAGATGGCAGAGAAAATCGCTGAGGAGGAGAAGCAGTTTTTTTTTGTGTGAAAATGTGAAAATTTTATTAATACAACTTCTTACATCAAACAACAAAACAAATAGAGTTTAGACAAGCCTAAAACTCTTTACAGTAAACTAAAGTATCATATTAAACAAAATTCAAAAACTGCCAGATGACATACTTCCTCCAGCACCATACTCTCAGATATTCCAACTATCAAACATATCAATACAACACTAACCATTGCTTCTTACACCTTCCTATAAAACTTTATCCCCCAAACAGCCTCTACATTCCTCACTGTTATACAATTCTTAACCACAAAACTAGCCAATTTCAATCTCACAGTTTCCTTAATGATCTCCACAACATTTTTCACTTCTCTTTTCTCATTTTGAAACATCCTTCTGTTCCTTTCTTGCCATATAAAATAAACTGCAGCCCCAAACACCAGTCTCCTAACAATACTCCACACATTCTTATTATTTGGCAAAACGAAGTGAATGATCTGGAGCAGTTAGAAGCTCTAGCGGGTTCACCTGATTGGCTTTCCCCTGGAAGTCTTATTATTTTCACCCGTAAAGACAAACAATTGCTAAGGTCTCATAATGTGGAAATTTATGAATTGGAGATTTTAGATGATTATAAAGCTCTTGAGCTCTTTAGTTTGAATGCATTTGGAAAAAGGCATCCTACACAAGATTTTGAAGAGTTGGCTTTTCAAATTATGAAATATTTGCAAGGTCACCCTTTGGCTCTCAAAGTTATTGGTCGATCACTTTATGGAAAATCTATGCATGTTTGGAAAAATGAATTGGATAGGCTCCAAACATATCCTAATCCAGATATACAACAAAAACTTCGCCCAAGTTTTGATGGGTAATGTTTCTTGATATTGCAAGTGCTTTCATTGGGGAAAATAAAGATTTTGCTGCAAGTGTACTAGACAGCCGTAATTGTTCTGCAAATGACATCATTTGTAAGTCTGATGATAAGCTCCCTCTAATAACAGTATCTGCAACGAATATGTCTCTTCAAATGCATGAATTGATTCAAAGCATGGCAAGGGAAATTGTACGTGAAAAATTCGACATGCCTGGGAATCGGAGCAGATTGTGGATTTTATTAGAGTTTCACGATTCATTGAGTGAAAACAAGGTATTAAGTGGCATATGATTTTTTTCTTCAACCTAAACATCACATATTAGAATGAATAATGGGCTTTATTGATATTTTTTATAGAAAAAAATAACAATATAATGATTTATTATTTGCATTTAGGTAACAGAAGAAGTGGAAGTTCTAGTTGTTTTGCTAAAGAATGGACAAAAGATCACCGTAGATGGAAAAGCTTTTACACGTATGAAAAACTTGCGGATCCTTAAAATATGTTCTCCCATAGTTGAAGGACTTTGGCAGCCATTTGCGATGAACTTTTCAGGAAGTTTAGATTTTTTGTCCGATGAGCTAAGGTTGTTTTATTGGCATGGATGCCCTTTCAAGTACTTACCTTCAGATTTCTATCCACAAAACATTGTTGCCATCAACCTCTCTTACAGCCAGATAAAACATATTTGGAAAACACCTAAGGTATTTACTTGTTCATACGGTTTTTCTGTTTGACACTTTATGACGCACTAACTTATCGTTTTTCTATTGATGCCAGTGTTTTAGAAGGTTGAAAGTAATGAATTTAAGTTACTGTTGTAACCTGACAACTACCCCTGATTTCTCGGAGATTACCAATCTCGAAAAGCTAAGTCTTGAAGGTTGTGTGAATTTGGTTAGCGTTCATCCCTCAATTGGAATGCTCAAGAGGCTTGTTGTGTTAAATCTTAGAGACTGCAAACAGCTTCAGAATTTTCCACGTAGAGTGGAAATGGATGCTCTTCAAGTTTTGAAATTGACGGGGTGCCTAAAAGTCGACCAACTCCCTGAAGCATTGGGTCAGATCAAAAGCTTAACGGAGCTTCATGTTGACAAAACTGCCATTACAGAACTCCCTTCATTTGTATCCTCTCTAATAAACCTTGAATCATTTTCATTCGGTGGCCAGGGGAAGATTCAAACTAGATGGTGGACTTCAATCACTGCTCCTTTTGGTTTACTAAGTAAACAACAACATCCCCAAAGATCAGTTTCATTGGCAGGTTTACATATGTTAAAGTCTCTGAATTTCAGCTACTGCAATTTAGAACAAGTGCCTGAGAGCATTGGAGGCTTATCATGCCTACAGTATGTATTCTTAAAAGGGAACAATTTTACTAGCTTGCCTGGAAGTTTGAGTCAACTTTCTCATCTTGAAACACTTAATGTTGATGGTTGCAAGAAGCTTAAAGTGTTACCCAAGTTTCCACATAGCCTAGAGTATTTTCTGGCACATGATTGCACCTCCTTATGTTCAATTACGGGATCATCCAAAGACCCAATCATGATCAATACGTCCAGTTATCTCAGCAATTGTCCAAAATTGTTTACGAATCTTGCCATTGATAGCCCGAAGACTCAGTGTATTGACTCATCTATAACTTCCCAAGGCTTTATTCACCAGCTTTCTGCTTTCCTCTGGTATGCGGGTATCCAGACTAACAGATGTGGTTTCTTCTTGCAAGACAGTCGCTATTTTGAATTAGATATAGTATATCATGGGAATAGCATGCCAGAGTGGTTTAAAAATAGAAGTAGGGAAAATCATGTAAAGGTTGAATTACCATCAGATTGGTGTTATGATAAGAACTTTAGGGGATTTGGAACTTGTATTGTTTTCAAGTGCAAAAAGCCATTCAACAGATATGAAGGGTACTCTGTAAAGAACTTTGATGGAGCTTCTATTGCGAAAAATCTCTTTCCATATGACTTTAAGGAATTTTTGAAGAGGGAGGTGATAGGAACCCAAGATTCGTATATGATATGGTTGCATTATACGAGGAATACAAGGGGATGGGAGGAAGCAAAGAAATTTGTAACATTTAGTTTCTTTGAAGAGAATAATGAAGATGTTGAGGTGAAGGAGTTAGGTGCAAGACTAATTTATGATGAAGATATACATTTAAGTATGCTCCAAGGCCTCCCAACTCCAACACAACATGGTGGGATCTTAGGCCTATATAATACGCCTTATTGTACCATCTGGTCGTGGTAGTCCATGTAACTTTTGTTTATAAATGAGCTTTTCATGTAACACCACCAGCAGTTTGATGAAATGTGTATGAGAGTACAAACACATCTATGGAAATTAATAGTATAGGAAATAGGTGATAGATATTCTTTTGATGTGTTACTTCACCTTCACGCCTCATCTCGATACTATTTACGGAACGCATATATGCCCTTAATCAATTAAAAGTGTCACACGCAAATAAATAAAATCAAATTATAATAAACATATAAAACTCAGTGGCACAATTTGAGTCAACTAAGTCATCTTATTCATATATTCATTTTACTTGTTATTCTTTGACACTTAACAAATAGTTTTGTCCAGTATATCTTTTACTTTATTCATGCAGTTAACACGTACTTGTTTCTAACATTGTAAGGAAATGCAACCTTTAAATACTTAGTACACCAAAAAAAATTAAAAAAATAAACAGATTGCTACTTTAGTACAGTTGTAAGCTTAGCAAAAACGAATAATATTGTGTGAAACCTGTACTCACAAATCAAATAAGAGGAACAGTGTGGAATATTATACAAAACTATGAAGAATATTAGGGCTATGTGTCATGAATATGGATATTCCAGCTTGATTATCAACTAAATACAACACTTGTGTAATTTTAAAATCTAATTAATTTGGACACACGATATCATACAACCTTATTTATAATCTGGATCTCCCAAGTTGCTGCAAACAACCTTGCCTGCAACACGATTTCACATTTATATATTCATTAGAAGCCATAACTAAACATCTCAGATGAAATAACATCGAGTCTCTTAGCAGAAGGTATACTTCTGAAGATCATTGATATATCCCAACACGCGAACATGAATTTACCTAACCACAATTCATTCAAATATTACACTTTATCTCCCTTCCAGCATTGCCAAAAGGTCATCACTTATAAATGTGCAATGACATACTTAACCAAAAGAATCTTTCTACAATATAAAAACACCATGCAAAGAATCATAAGATCATGAACTCAAAATCTTTACTTGAGAGGTCCAAATGACAAGTCAAGGAATCTTAAATTAATCATCAAACTTGAGCTACTCTGGTCACTGCTAGCAGCTCAAACCTGAAAGGAGAACAATTTTGCAGTCAACAAAACGTCCAACGCAAAGGTAATGTAAAAGCACACATTAACTTGTATTTCGTGAACAATGTACTAAAACTGTTTAATATGGGAATACTTTTCTTTCAGAACTCTTGTTATCAAAGTTGTGAAATTAAGAAGTGTGCCCCTTTGAGTTTCACGGGTGTAGTTATAGATCTTAGTCTTACGAAAGTAACCAAAATCGTAAAATCATCCCTTCACTTTAATATATATCAGATTTAAAGAGATCAAAACCTTGTTCCTGTTCCTGTTCTTTTTCTTGTATGATGATGATTAATCATGAAGTAGTTTGATCATTATTCGATCCTGGAAAACCATGATCACGACCTGTAGAACATTGATGAACAACCGAAAAGCCATGAAGAAATCAACACCAAGGATCAAAGAACAAGAAGGTTTTGGCATCTCGACATTAGTGGGGAACTGATGGACCCATTTAATGTCTTAGACGCCAAAGAAAAATAGCCTGCAACATTTTCTGGTTTGGGCCAACAAGCCAGCAAACCCATCAAGAAAATAGAACGGTTATTTAGGTTATAGGATAGGACGTTTACTTTTTATTAACCGGTGTGTCTCTTACTCACACCGTTTCACACTCTATATATAGATTAGGAATTCTGTAAACAACTCAACCCTTTCAATTTATATATCAGTTTTATTTAGGGTTCAACCCAATCTTGTTCTTCATTAATTCCTGATTCGTATATGCATCCCACATCCGCTGGAAAAAACTAAACCTAAGGTTTTAAGATTTTCTAGCAGACCAGTCCGCAAGAAATCTTGCATGATTTCATACTAGTTTTGTCATAAAAAAAGATTTGTTGCCATTTTGTCAAAATTTATTGTTCATTTTGGATAGTTATATAATTAGTAAATTACCCTTTATATGTTAAAGTTTGAAAAACAATAAGAGTGTTGAAGAAATGCAGAAACCATACAAAGTGGGCAAAATGGTCTTGTGTACAATGGTCAAAACAGATTTCTTTATTTGGTAAGGGTAAACACTGTCGAGTTGGCAAAAACTGTTATGCATTTAAGATACATTCAGGAATCATGTTTGACCCATTGTCCATGCCCTGTTTCCATTAAGCTGTTTATATCAGTTAGCTCTCAGACACTTAAACCTACTAGAGATAAACATGACCTAGATCAACAATTCATAAGGAAAACGGTCAAGGGGTTGAAATTGCCACCTCTAAGTTCTAACGTTACATGTGTCATGAACAGTAATGTGGGAGGAAAGAAGGGGAAGACAACAAGCATAGAAGGATTCATACCTCATGCAATATGCTGAGCAAGACTGAGTATCTTGACACGCTTTTTCTTCCTTAGCTCGTGTGGAACCGGGCCGACAACTCTGGTCCCAATCGGTTCACCTTGCTTGTTGACAAGTACAACCGCATTATCATCAAACTTAACCTCACTCCCATCACACCGACCCTTCTGCATGGCAGCTCGGACAACCACGCCATACACGACCTGTCCTTTCTTTACTTTTCCGCCTGGTTGGGCCTCCTTCACTGATGCAACTATGGTGTCCCCTAACCTGGCTCCTTTCTTCCCCTTCAAAGCTTGTATGCACATAACTCGTTTTGCCCCTGAGTTGTCGACCACTTTCAGACTGGATCTCATTTGTATGAAAATCCTCATTTGCTGTAACAGAAACAAAATAAAGAAATGTTGTACAGTGAAGTAAACCAATTAAGTTGGCTAACGCCAAGCGAATGTATAAGTGGCAATATGATTACACATTTGATGACTTTCTACCCATTCGACCGGTTTCTTTTCAAGTTGATTCTTTTATGATACCCATTTAGCCCACTCATGAATAATGGGCCATATGAATAAATGGGTCAACCTTTCCTCAAATAGATTATAAAAAAGCATACCTGAGCCAAAAAACTATTGCAGGGAGTCTCCTGTTGTGATCTTAGGATTCCCGACAACATTGCTGAGGCCCCGCAACAGTGAACGTTCAGCTAGTTTGATTTTTATATGCATATAATAGGACAAAACTCAGAACACGAAAAACTTATAACAGAAATTAAAGAATAAAAAGAGACTATGCTTGCCAAATAGAGATTTATTATTGATAAAATAGCATATCTTAGTTAAAGCAACCACTAGTTACAAAGACTACAAGTTTGTTTAGGTACGAATTCCAAAGTTAGCACCATAATTAATCAGAGACTTGAAAGGGATGTATGATGAACATCAAGTAGCATTGAAAGAGTGTTCGAACTCGCAAGTGACAGAAACAACCAAAAGAAGCAGGAATAATAGCAGAAGATGCAACTTTGCGGATTGCATATTTAGTATTGGAGCAATGAGATTTCCTAGATCCTTGTATGACAAAAAAAGATGTGGATATCGAAATGAAGTATGCAGACTTTCGAGCTATCTACATAAGGGATGATCTTTACTAAGGAGACAAGTCAACATATGCTATATCTTATATTTAGTATCTTTCATAAAAATAACTAGATATGAGTGTCTTTTGACTTCTGACTATAATGCTTGGTTGGTGCATCATATGCATTATTTGGCTTAACGGATCCAATAACTTTGATTTACTTAAACCATATATTTCTGACTTTTAATAGCGAGAAAGGCAGATACAAAAGAAGTACGATATTCGAGTATTTAAAGAATGGTGGTGAGGAGAAATATGTGAAAAAAAAAAGTACCTGCATAAATGGGTTCAGGTGAGGAGAAATGGTAAACCTTGCCAAAAAAGAGGGTATGTTTTTTTGTAATTTGTCATCTAAAGTAATGGTATTTCTGGAAACTCATAACCGATTTTAAATATATTTTTCTCTCTCAATATTACTAGTACTACTATTATTTACCACTATGTATGGAGGTAAATTATCATACATGCGAATTTATATTTTTTATGTGACCTTTAATGTAATACGGGTTTAATATGTAGTCATTGCTGCGAGAAAAAAAATATAGCATTGAAACTCGGTTATTTTCACCTTAAATAGACACAATACATTTGACACTTAACAAGAGTCTAGTATTTAGCAACTTATTAGTTATGTTAATAAAAAACCATGGAATTCAATCATATCTTATCTAAACTACAGCTTTATATAACAACAGAATCAAAATGGTGAGCAATAAAACACATTGTACACTAATTTTCTCTCATATTCTCAGTGAGGCATAAGATCAAACACGTTGTGTGCATCATAAAAAAACACATTTTCAATATCTTCATTGAGTCATTTCATCAAACACCTTATCGGCATCAGTTTGCTTGTGAGTTTTCAATAATTAATTGAGCTATAAATTAAATGGGATATAAAATTAACATAAATGGGTTCAGGTGAGGAGAAATGGTAGACCTTGCCAAAAAAGAGGGTATGTTTTTTTGTAATTTGTCATCTAAAGTAATGGTATTTCTGGAAACTCATAACCGATTTTAAATATATTTTTATCTTTCAATATTACTAGTACTACTATTATTTACCACTATGTATAGAGGTAAATTGGGTTAATAGACAAAAAAGTTACTATACTTTCCCAAAAAGTTCGCCTAATTATATTACTTTCATTGTGTTCAGTTAGGTTAGTAACTTTTGATAACATAAACCCCATAATTTTCAATGTTTAATCGAGCAACTGGAGATATTTTTTTTTTTTTTTTTTTTATTTTTTTTTTTTTTTTTTTTTTTTTTTTTTTTTTTTTTTTTTATTTTTAGGTATGTTAAGTAACATAAATGTCATGTTTTACAAGTTCAGTGAATGTTTCCGTATATTTTTGCAGTTGCGTTACCCCAAATGTCATGTTTTCATAAGTTTTGTAACTTAATGAACAAATGAAAGTTTAGTAACTTAGACGAACTTTTTGGGAAAGTATAGTAACTTCTTTGTATAATAACCCGAGGTAAATTATCATACATGCGAATTTATATTTTTTATGTGACCTTTAATGTAATACGGGTTTAATATGTAGTCATTGCTGCGAGAAAAAAAATATTAAAAGTTTAAATATTAAACAATATTTTAAATTTTGTTACCATTTTAAAGTTTTTTAAGTTTGAAGATTTCAAGTTTCTATATTTAAGAAAAGTCATCCATTCTTTATATAGATGATAGACATGCAAAAAATAGATCCACTTGAAATAATTTTTTTTTGCTAAATATTTATGTAATTATTAGTTTTTTTAAATAAATAGTAAAATTCGGGTTATTCGGGTCAACCCGAGAACCGAGCCGAATTTGGTTTTTGCTTCTCGGTTCGGTTCGGTTGAATTCTAGTTCGGTTCGGTTTTCGGGTTGACCCAAAAAAAAATTAACCGAACTGATCAACACCCCTAGCTATATCAACCCTAACATATTTACACAAAACCCGAACCTGACCCATTTAATCCGTATATATACTTGGGTTTGGGTTGACGGATTAAATATGTTACACAAGTTGAATAGGTAAACCGAGATTCGGGTTGACCCATTTACTCATTTTATATAAAAAAGTTGACACATTACAAGGTTTTTCTCTTGCTATGACATTCCTCAAATAAACACACGTCCTCGTCCTCTCAGATAAGCTATAAGAAAATGTTAGATAGATGAAAACGCTTTCATATAAACACATAAGCTCAACATATCTAAACAATTAAATATGCTTTATTTTTGACTAAATAAGCTAATGAGGTCTTAAACCTTTAAGACAAACACCCTTTAGTTTATTTAAGCATACTTATTTCTGAAAGACCATTCCTTTCCTAGTTGGTATTTTAGACAAAAGTTTCATATTTTTGTTACTCAGTACAGGGGTGGCAATTTTTGACCCGACACGAAACCCGACCTGAAACCGACACGAAAATTAACAGGTTCCGGTTGATTCTAAATATGTCTGGGTCAGGTTTGGGTTGACCTATCTAACCCGTTTATTAAACAGGTCAGGTTCGGGTTGAGAATAAATTAATCAGGTCGACCCGCCAACCCGTTTAAGATTTTGTTCTTAAATTTAAAATTATTTATATTTTTATTATATTGGTTGAATAGGTTAAACAGGTCGGGTGTACCCACAAATCATGTTTACGGGATACGTCTGGTAATTCTTCTGATAACCTGTGCCAGTTGCAGTTTACGCGCTCCATGTATATAAACCACGCGCCGCACATGTTGACATAATAAGAATGAAGAAGTCTATAACCCCCGAAATATCTAGCTACGTTTAACATATTTAACCAAGTGCTCCGCGTCCTCTCAGATAAGCTATAAGAAAATGTTAGATAGATGAAAACGCTTTCATATAAACACATAAGCTCAACATATCTAAACAATTAAATATGCTTTATTTTTGACTAAATAAGCTAATGAGGTCTTAAACCTTTAAGACAAACACCCTTTAGTTTATTTAAGCATACTTATTTCTGAAAGACCATTCCTACTTGGTATTTTAGACAAAAGTTTCATATTTTTGTTACTCAGTACTAATATAATGTCACTCTATTTTGGACAAACATAAATAATTAATGGCCTTTGTTAATTATTTTAATTTTTTTAAAATAATGTCACTCTATTTTGGACAAACATAAACAACTTTGCCTTTACTCTTTCTGAAACTCAACTGGATCTTCCACTTGCAATTATCTTATACTAGTACCTCATTATCATTTTGATTGCATTCATTTCAAAGACTTGCATTTTGATCGCCATATTGTATGTCATCTCTATTCTCTTTTTAATTACTCCCTTTTTACTGATTCATTTTTGTATTTGCCTATCTTATAGTATCATTTTGAAACATTCAAAGTTTTTATTATTCCACCTATTATTATTTGTTCGGATAAAAGGGAATTTTTTTTATGGTTTATTTTGTATTTGCATATCTTTTTATTGGTTATACGTATGTTGGGTTCGTATGACGGGTTTTGTCCTTTGATATGTAATTTATACGACCATTTAAGTTAGAATCATTGTAGTTTTAGATTTGTGTGGCCCAAATTGTATACTACCTAGCCATTCAGTAATGTTGTTGTAGATGTATAGTCCGGAATGGGCCGGTAATAGCGGCCCATATTCGACCTAACCCTAATCCATACCCTATAAATATAGGGGTAGGATCCTTCTATAAGGGGGGATAACAGGTTATTTACTAACCACCTCTTATACTTTATCAATATATATGATTCTGACTTGACCGTCGGAGGGTGGATCCCGGGGCTCCGGCCTCGGGTCCCCTTCTAACCGGTTCTTCTTTGTTGGCAGCACTGTTCAAGGCTCGGGAAGACGACGAACGGCCCAAGGAGAGTCGTCAAGACCAGCCCAACCCAAATTATGCATCAACAGTTGTTGTTGTTTTCGGTTGAATTTTGCTTCATATGTTCTACATTTAGTTAACAGGTAACATATATTTAAATATAAACAATTAGCATGTTACATGGTATAACACAAAAGCACTCACATGTTTTATTCCTTTATGCTTCTTTGTCATGGATTCTTAATTGGTGTTAATTCGTTGTTTCAACTTTAATTGGTGTTAATTCATTGTTTCAACTTTATCTTTATTTTATTGATGCGAGTGTTTTAAAAGGTTGAAAGTAATGAAGCTAAGGTACTGTTGTAACCTAACAACCACCCCTGACTTCTCAGAGATTACAAATCTAGAAGAGCTAAGTCTTGAAGGTTGTCTGAATTTGGATACATTTCATCCATCAATTGGAATGCTTAAGAGGCTTGTTGCAATAAATCTGAGCGATTGCAAACGCCTTAGGAGTTTTCCTTCCAATTTAAAAATGGACAAACTGCCTGCAGACTCGGGCAGAATCAAAACCTTAGTAGAGCTTCATATAGATGGAACTGCTATCACAGAGCGTCCTGGATGTTCCTCTGTCTTTTGTCAGTCAAGATGGTGGACTCACTACAAGAAAATTGGCCTTTTGTGACGAAACGAGTTTGGTCACTAACAATGTAAAAGTTGGTCACAAACAGGTCTAGTGACTAAAATCAAGCTCGTCACTAGTCGTCACTATAGCTCCGTCACTAAATCTCTTAGTGACCAAATTATACGTAGTCACTGTCCGTGACGAGAATAGTGGTCACCATTTACCATTGTTAGTGACAAATAATTTCGTCACAGCGACGAAAGTTACGAAAAAGTCGTCACTGTTATTTACTATTTGTGACGACAAAGTCATCACAGACGGTGGCATTAGAGACCAAAAAAAGTGGTCACTAATTATGAACATATAACAAAAAAAAATTAGGAACTAAATCTAGAAATCTGTAGCAATACAAATCAGTATTATTTATATGTGAAAGTAAACAAACTGAGGCTATGCGACTATAAACGTAATCATTAGATGATCCAGAAACAACTCAAAGACTAGAAACCTTTTCAGAACTAGTGGATTCATCGATTACACAAATTCAGCAAAAATGGTCCAGCCGTCAAACATCAAGGAAATAAAGATAGCCATGATGTCCATCCCATGACTACCAGCATATAAAGTTCTTTAAGTCCTACAAACTTGCATACCTATAAAAACGTATTCTGCAAACTAAAATTATAATCTAAAAGATTAAAATTCATAAGGTTTTCTGATGTTGACTTGGAATTCTGTGAAAGGATTAAGTTTGTTCACAATTCTAATATGAGCCATCTTTAAGTCAGGTTCTATAAATGCCTTGTACATTGGATAAACCTGCACACACAAAGTAGCTGATTAATTTGAGTAATGTTTTATCTCTAACACGTCAAACAGGTAAAATAAATCTATAAAAACATTGTTTAAAAAGAAATGGGTCAAAAGTAGCTAGACCTTGTACTTTCAATTCATAAAATGTCTATAGTTGGTTTATATAAATAAGTAGGTTATTATTGAGATATTATACCTTTTTAGTCATACTTGACATATCAGTGTTATCAGGAACTACCACACAGTCAGCATTTAGTGCAAGTCGTTTGAGAGTCAAAAGAGAGTTATACGGCTGTACCACCACATCACTGATCTCATTCTGGTTAGGAAAGACATTGTATGTCTCAACAAGCTTTTTACTATAACGATCATTTAGAGTCTCCAAAAGGTATAAACCCATACCTGCAGAGGATGAAAGCAATCGAAAAGCAACGCAATTCTAATCATAAAGATTTTATACTATATAAGCCACTAATTGCTACTTGGGGATTAAAACTCAAGCAATGAATCGAATATGACAAGGATTTCAACTCTAAAAACTGATCAAAGCTAAAGGGTGGTCTTTTTATAAAAAAAGGGAGGGGGGGGGTGGAAAGGGAATAAGAAGGTGGGAAGTATTCTGTTGCGTCAGACAACAAAGGTCCACAAACAGCATAAGCAAAACACACGAGATTCTGACTAGATTATCTGTTCTCAGAAAAACCCAGCAGCTAAAGCCGAGCTTAGAACATGGCTTGTTCTCATAGTGATGCACATTACCTTACGTATTTTTGAAGTATGGTTAAGTTGAATGAGAAGACATCTTTAAACGTGGAGATCCAAAAGCATCAGCAAAACACACGAGATCAGCTAGATTATCTGTCTCAAAACCAGTAACTAAAGCCCGAGTATAGACCATGGCTTGCTCTCTTTGAAACACTGCCTTTCTTATTTCTAGGACACATTGAAGACCAACCCTATCCATAAAAAACACATTAACCGGGTCATTTTTTACTTTTAAGGTCAAACGGGTCATTTTTGGTCATCAAATAGTATTGAATTAGACTAAACGCAAGTATACATTACTTGGAATCATCTTCATGAGCCGCATCAATTGTGTTATCTTTATACTGTAAGTGTAACAAAAGTCGAATTATGTGAGTTATCTTCTATGTAAGTGTGGAAAATAATCAAACGGGTAGTAAATGTAGAGACATGATGATATACCTTGTAGGCACAACGCAGCTGACTGTTTGAGGAATTCATCCAAATACATTGACCCTAGTTAGGATCAACGTAAACAAATTATTTCTCTTATTTGTCTAATTTCTTAAATGTCACATTAATCACTTTGAGATTGCACATCCAAACGTCACATCAAAGTGTAGCACATTATGGGATAGAAGAACATGATTATAAGAAAAGTATGTAAAGAGTACTTACTTTGCGAGTCTTATGGCACATTGGTAAGTATTGAGCAGTCTATGTTTGCGATATCTCTCTCAATGGTGATGAATCTTTCAAGAATCTCCGGTGTACTTACAAATCTCACAAATCTGAACAAAATGTTATAAAAACGACATATATTACTTTTAAAAATGCATTGAAACCAAGAGACCAAGTACAACCAGAATAACGACTAGACCTTTCAAGAGTGGACTTAGTAAACCAAAAAGCGGAATCTGGTGCAGAAAGTTTAATCGAATAGCCTCCTTTTGAAACTTGGTCTTTTGTGTACTTGAGATGAGCAACGAAAGGTTCCAACAGTCCAGATGCAAGTTTCTCTTTGCAAGTCGTTACGACGTGCGAGAAACCTTGATCGGGGCTGGTCTACGACGGGCCGAGGAACCTTCTCGATTCTTAGGAGCCTTGGTGGTCTACGACGGGCCTAGGAACGTTGATAAACCATGTCCCATTTTCACTAGGAATAGCTGCAAGCATTTCAGTCGAATTGATAAGATTTTCCTGCAAACCCAAAGACCTGTCTACTAGACTACTCGCATCTGCAAATTATATGGAGTATCAACTCTTGGATTTTTGTATTTGGAAATTCCAACACATTTGCAGTAGACATGTATGCCACATTGTAATAATAGATCATACTTTTAGCATTCAAAGTTGATATGCAACTCACATTTGAACAAACAGATAATACTAAGCTCACTAGGAAGCTATGTATGAAGCAAACTAAAATTAAGAATAAGAAAAGTGAGTGGGTACTGACATGTCTTTTGTAGATCCTTTGTAAAACTTTAAGCTTCTTTCCCTGAGCCATTCGGCACTCTCCTCTAGACATTGCATCTGTTAATTAGACGAACAAGTTAAGACATGAAACAGCAAGTGTGATTCAAGGGTATTGGGCAAAGTAGGGCCCTGCTGCGGATTAAACATGTACGGTTTCAAAAGACTAAGTGTTTGTCGATAAGCTAGTTCGAGTAGGGTATCTGTGTTAAATTAAAAACAAATGGAAAGAAGGAAGGAAGATCTAGTCTAAGTATTAGATAAAGCATTGCAATGTTTCATTAGCTTAATAGGCAGTTTACTAGTCACGAAGCAATATATATACCGTAAATTTGCAGCAGTGAGAGAGAGCACAATAGAATGGGAAAGTTGAAGAGAAGCAATCTGAATGTATTGACGTTTAGGGCAGCTTCTTCCAGGTCCATCCATCATAGATGTAAGATCAGTGCTATTATTCTCTTGACGAGAAAACCTAAGTGCTACCTCATTCAAATTAGGGAGGTTGAAAACCTAATTAAGACACAAACATAAGAAGTAATATAAGCATTGCTATAACAAATGCAAAAGCCAAAAACTCATCGCCAAACAAGCATTATATTCTCAATGGTCCAAAAAACTCATCGCTAAACACAACATATTCCTAATCAGTGACATGTTGCAGTAATCAAACATAAACTATCCGCTACACTGATAATAATCAAAACGAATTATCATTTCGTTTTAATCAATTAACCTAACATATGCCACGCCAGCAACAAATACACAAACCCTTGAAACACTTACATTTGCAACAATCATACACAAAACATATACTAGTTTCATTATGAGCCGTAACGGACCTTATATCTGCAATTCACAATGACCAACATGCTTATTTATATTAATTGGTCGTTTTGCAACTTATCTCGTCGAGTATATGAGTTGCTCCTTTATAGATATCTGATAACATAGACAATACAATGCAGTTGGAAACTAGATAAAATAAACTTATGACTGTGTACAAGCTGGCTTCTAAATTCGAAAGCACAAATACCTAAACTAGTAATGCTTGTCCAACTTCACCGCAAACTAGCTTGTAAACATTAATGATTAGGCTCACATCAGGTCATAACCTAGCATACAATGTTTAACTCTTGGTTAGGACTTTCATCGAACACTTAGGTGTTATGAGAATCATCAAACCCTTATTTTACATGAAATAATTCAGCTCAATAGTAAATCCAAATGAGTAAGACTTGCTACATTAATTAGGTTAAAGTGATTCAAATCAAAATCAACAAATCATTAGAAATGAACTAATTCGATTAGGTTAATTGATGAACAACAGAATACTTATATTCAATCAAAATGAACAAAATGGATCAATGAGCTTACATCGAGTTGATACCCAGCGGCGCTCGACTGCGGTGAAGCGCGACGGAGGAACGCGATGGTGAACGTTGCGACGGCGGAAAAGAGCGGCGGTGGCCGTTGAACATTAACAATTGTCCGTTGTGCAGGAGAAACGATGAAGAAGCGAAAATGTGAATGTGTAGGAGAAAGAAGATTAGGAATAAATGATTAGTCCTCAAACACATGAATTTGGGTAGGGTTGTATCCGCATTTTATTTTAGTCGTAATGTGTATTTGTTTCATATTGACTAAGCTTTTTCTTTGGTTGACTTGAGTGACGAGCTGTTTTCGTCACTTCACTTAGTATTACATATATAAGCTTTCGTCAGTTTTTTAAGTTTTCGTCCGTTTTTTTACGTTATTGTGCGTTTTCGTCCGTTTCTTTTACATTTTTGTCTTTTTTTACGTTTCGTCAGTTTTTTTACGTTTTCATACATTTTCGTCCTTTTTTAAGTTTTCATACGTTTTCGTCCGATTTTTTACGTTTTCGTCTGTTTTTAAGTTTTCATACTTTTTCGTCCCTATTTTTACGTTTTCGTAAAACAACGGACGAAAACATTAAAAACGTAAAAACGAACGAAAACGTAAAAAAACGTACGAAAACGTAAAAAAACGAACGCAAACGTAAAAATACGGACGAAAACTTATCAAAACGTAAAAAAAGGTAAAAAAGCGGGCGAAAACGTAAAAAACAGAAGAAAACGTGAAAAAACAGACGAAAACGTAAAAAACGGGCGGAAACGTAAATAAAACAAAAAAGCGGATAGATTACGGAAACGTAATTCACGCGGTCGCTCCGACGAGCCTGTCCTCCCTTCACCCCCCCTAAATCTACCGCAACCCAAACACGAACGCCCACACCCACCGAAAACGTAAAAAAACGGACGAAAGCGTAAAAAACGGACGAACATGTAAAAAACGAACGAAAACGTAAAAAACGGACGAAAACATTAAAAAACAGTCGAAAACACAAAAAAACAGTCGAAAACGTAAAAAAGGACAAAAACGCAAAAAATGATCTGAAATTTAATTTGCCCGTTTTGACCCTTGTCCGTATTGGCCCTGCCCGTTTATGCCCGTTCCGTTTTGTTCGGTGCCCGTGCCCGCCCGACCTGCCCGTTTTGCCACCTCTAAAAAAATACCTATAATGTAATTTAGTGACTAGATAGTGACCATTTATAAGTTTCGTCACTGCCTTTTGTATCAGTGACGAAAAATAGTGACCATAAATTATATCGTCATTGAATAGTGACCAAAAAAGAAAGTCGTCACTCAAATTTTGTCACTAAAGCCCCATTTTCTTGTAGTATGACTACATCCGGAAATTTGTCATGATGAACCCTTGCTTGTGGTCAAGAATGTTGCATGTGGTGAAAAATTGTGTCTTTGTAAGTTTTAGAGGTGAGTATATCCGTAACAGTTTCATGGATCAGCTGTTGAGTGATTTCAACCAAAAAAGAATTCATGCTTTTAGAGATGATATTGAATTGCCTAAAGGGGAAGAAATATCTCATTACCTCTACAAAGCCATTGAAGAATCGAGGTTTTTGATAGTTATCTTCTCCAAAAATTACGCTTCTTCATCATGGTGTCTGAGGGAACTTGTTAAAATACTTGAGTGCAATCAGATTGAAAACCCAAAACATGAGGTTCGGATTATCTTTTAGAGAGATACAATTTCACTAACCACAGAAAGAAACCTCAAAAGATCTGAAACAATTTTCAGACAATAAATACTTAAGATAATCAGACATACTGATGGATGCAAGAGCTTAACACAGTCAATAAATATAAAAAACATCTTAAATAAAATTCTAAGGGAAAAATGGGATTGAAGTCGGCATATAGTACAATGAAACTTTTAAGCTGACTTTAGCTTGCCCCTGCACGGATGATCACTAATTTCGCGCTTGGTTTTGTTTTGCCACACAAATCAGCGCGAAACATCATAACAATGATATCTTAATTTGTGTTTTGATAACTTCGTTTACAGCTAAACAAAAGTAAGTTGTGGAGCACCGTTTTGTGCACCTTATGGAATCTTCTTTAGTAAAGAATTAACAAAAAAGAACAATACATGTGACACATATCAAGCGTGTACCAGGTATCAACTTATGTTTTCCTTCTTAAAGAGAGTCTTAACTTTCTCTACTCATTTATACACAACTAACTGAGGCATCATAAAAAAAGGGCTTTCTAGAAACACGTTTTCAATAACGTATACTCATTTTGACAGAGCCATTTCATCGAACATGAGAGCATACAAAAGATGACCAGTTTCGACCAAAACCACGAGTACCTATATAAAAGGGTTGAGGTTTTGGCCGCGGTGTTATAATTCGGGTGAAGACAAATAGAAAAATAGGGGTATTTCAAGAAACTCATAACCTATTTTAAACAGCAACAAAGAGTAAAAGTAAAGCAGACACTTTAGGTCATAAAATAGAAAGAGCTTCTTTACACGTCTTTACAGTTTGTTCTTAAGTTAGATTTTGGTTACATGTTTAACATCGGCTACACAAAAATCAATACATAATTTCGGAATTGATATGGTGGAATATATAGTACCTTTTGTCGAAACTCATGAGCATAGTACTTGCAAACTCTGCTTCTTCTGATTGCATGAAATCATCCGACAAATTGATTCTCTAAAACATGAAGTGGCAAGAACATATAAGAAACATGTATTGTACATTAATAAGATAATGTACTTGCCACCATTGTAGGTTATGAGTTTAAGTGACAGGAACGTATGAATTTGTACTTGTGATTTGATCAATGTTTAAAACCCGGGTTGACCCGTGAACCGGCTCGGAGACCAGGCCGGATGTGACCGGGTTTTTGCTTGTTTGTGAACCGGATTGAATCACTGGTTTTTCGTTGACCCGGTTTGATAAATCCAGCCGGGCCGTGACCTTTTTTCAAAAAATATAACAACTTTTTTCTCCCATGAACACTTCTACGTTTAATTAATAAATTGAAGTGATGATGACTAGTTAGTTAAAATAAAGTCAAAACTAACTTAAAACACCAATTAATATTATTTTTTATTATAGTCTATTACAACTTGTTGTAATAATGAGTTAATTGTTTTTGCAAATATTTGCAATAATTTTATAAATATATAACTAAAAATCTAAAGCTAATGAGTAAAAACTCGATATTTTTCATCAGTTCAATTGAACGTAAGATAAATTATAAGATTATACAATACTACATATTAAATATATGAAAAAAAAATATACATATGCATAGAACCGGTTTAACCTGGCGGTTCAACCGGTTGAACCGGTGACCCGATGAACCGCTCATTAAATCGGGTCAACTAAAAAACCGGGTTTTAAAACATTGGATTTGATTTTTATAGTTGAAGGTAACATCTATTTTGAGAAGTTAAATGGTTGTTACAGATATACTCCGTATCTAAAATCACTTAAGAAATGAGTTGAGATAGGAAGGAAAAACAAATCACAAAAGTAGTTCGATATCAATTGTTACGAACCTATCCCAGAGTTGAGATAGGAAGGAAAAACAAATCCCGAAAGCAGTTCGATATCAATTGTTACGAACCTATCTCATACTAGGTTCGTACCCGTTTATAAGCTAAGTGTTCGTTAGTAAATTGATAATTGTCCTAATAACTAAGGTACAAACGTTTTTGTTAAGTATCACCCTCCAAATCCCTACTATACACACTTAAACCCAAGTCCCATTAAAAATTTTACATTTCTAATACTATTCAATCTCAGTTCTAAACCACTTCACAATACAATCCAAGACTTAAAAACTAATCATATACATCCCTACATCAAATACAATATCAAATAACACCATAAAAACCCTTTAATACTTTTATTTATCCCTTATTATCCTTTTCAATATCTTTTAAAAATAATAAATATCCTTCAATCAATATTAAAAATAATCTTAAAATAACCCAATTTTTATCCAAAAAACCCCCACTCCCAAAAACCTTCACATACAAAAACTAAAACCAATCACCCAATATATATTATTCACTAACTAACCCCACCCTACCCCACCAAACCCACCCCCAAACACACAAAAAAACTATCACTACAAAACCCCCCCCCAATACAAACAGAGAAATAAAATACCAACATTTAACAAAACACCCAACACCACCCCAAACCCAACCAATTCATTAACACTAAACTAAACAAAAACATATCCCCTATACTCAAGTAAACGCTCTATGTGTAGGGTCTCTTCGTTTGCGATAGAGGTTTGCTTGTAGTTAGATGTTTTTGTGTATATAGATCTTGATTTGAGCCTATCTGATTAGGCTATGTTCTTCTTATCATGGCGATATAAATTTGTGACACTCTCTTATGTACGCCATAGCATCTTTTCTTAACATACTTATTGTTATAGTGTATTTTTGATATGATACTCTCTTCTATTCTGGGTGGTCAATGTAAAAGACCGTATTCAACTGGACGGCGCTCGCGGTGATTAACCATCCACTTTTTGCAGGCGATTAATGGTCTATGGAGTGTATGGTTGGGAGAGAGCTAGTATGCTTTTCGATTATGGTGAGTGTTCCCAGAGACATGATGTGTGGAGATCTTACGCACGACTCTCCTTCCTAGCCGGGTGTGTGTAGTAGGATTCTAGGTGTGTTCTAGCGATTAGTAGGTAGATTGAGTTAGTGGTGGATAGGTCTTCTCTTCCATTGGATTTGATTGTGTGTGTGTGTGTGGGTGTGGGGGTGTTACATTAGGTGTTTGTTGAGAAGTTAAATGGTTGTTACAGATATACTCCGTATCTAAAATCACTTAAGAAATGAGTTGAGATAGGAAGGAAAAACAAATCACAAAAGTAGTTCGATATCAATTGTTACGAACCTATCCCAGAGTTGAGATAGGAAGGAAAAACAAATCCCGAAAGCAGTTCGATATCAATTGTTACGAACCTATCTCATACTAGGTTCGTACCCGTTTATAAGCTAAGTGTAGAACTCACTCCCAAAAGCTAGCTGAAAGGTGGAGGGGTATATACTTAAGATTTGTAGACTTGGTTTAGGTTAACCAAGTTAGGTGGATCTGTGGGATGCAGCGGGTGCGCGTAGTGAGGGGATATTTAAACTTTATTAACCACCGACCAATCTCATACTTGGCCGATGTTGGATTGTAACAGTTACATATAGCAGATGGTTAGCTAAAGTGGTAAAGGGGTTGAGATCGTACATCTCACATTGTTTTGATCATGTAATCCAACAAATATCTATAATCTGTAATTAACACGGCAATGACAAAAAGTTGATGATTTTTAAACGAGCTTGATAGTAGACGTGCGCAAATCGGTTAACCATTTTCGGTTTGCTCAACAGGAACCAGTTACGGTCAAAGAACCGGTTTGGAAGAAACCAAAACCGGTTTGTATGCGGTTTGTAGTCGAACCGGTCACACCGGTTTGGAACCGGTTCATGACCGGTTAACCGACCGGTTTGTCTGTTTTTTTTCGTTTTTCGTGGTTTTGTACGCTATATACCGAATAAACTTCAACTTTTATTTAATAGAAACCCTAATACATCAGAAACGAAATGCATTGAAAAGGAAAATACAACACAATGCAAGAAAATTTAAAATACAACATCAACAACATAATGCAAGCGAATTAAAAATTATTTTGGCAAGTTACAAAATCTGATTTAGTCTATTTTGTAAGCCCAAAAATTCGGCCAAAATTCCTTATTAATATTCCTTATGCATTTTAAATTTGTTAAACCTAAAAACAAAATACCCGAAAACCCTAAAATCAAAAGAGGCGGCACAAGAATTTTTCCAAGGGCTAGGATGATTTTTCTAAGGTGTTTTGGAGGTCAAGGAAGGTGGGAAAATATTGGAAAGATTGTGTAAAGCTTGGTTCGATCGTGGTATCGTTTTTGTTCGAATAAACCTAGCCAATTAATCAAAAATCATTCAAATCATCAAGGATCATCAAGGGTATTTTTGTATCTCATTTTTCATCATTTTAATCCATTATATGCGTAATAAAATATCATGATGGTATATTGATCTGTATGAATTAAAATGAATCGGACCGCTAATTTTGAACTAATTGTGAAATCGGCTAAATAATGTTTGTACACTTGATTTTATATTTTTCTGAGGTTGTTTAGATCATATGTAACTCAGATAAAATGTTGGATAAATTTAGGAGAGGCTCAAAAAAATTGATTTGGGATTTATTGTGTTTGCCGATTTGCGAATAGAAGGAAAAAGGGAAGAAAAGTGTTAAAATCAATTAGGGTTAGGGTTTGCTTAATTTTTCGGGTTCATTTACTGCTATATGATTGGGTTAATAATGTGTTGTGGTTGGGAAAAACAAATTTAGGGTTTTGTGGATTTATTATTACCGATTTGATTTTTAAAGTATAAGGGAGTGATTTGTAATTTTTGAAACTATGAGGTCTGTTTTAAACATGTTATTATACTTATTATAATCTGTATAAAATAAGTTGGGGGGTATAAAATGTCATATTGATATTATTTTGGATTTAAAATGGTTAATTAACATATAATAAAGTAATTAGAATTAATTAATTTTAAAATAGAGGGACTGGAATTGTAAATTCTAAAAAAAGTGAAGGTTTGGTTAGTATTTAAATGTATAAAGCTCATTATAAAGAAAGGGAATTTGATGCAAGTGATACAAATTTGGATGCTACGAGTACAAGGGACGAGTGAGGCAAACTCGAGGACGAGTTTTTTTTAAGTGGGGGAGAATGATGCGGTTTAAGAAAATGGAAGGTCACAATAAATTTCTTTAATTTTATTTAAGTTAGACAATAAATTGTGATTAGGAAAGTATTTAATTTCTAGTTATAAATTTAGAGAAAATGAAAGGTCTCTAGTTTTTCTATAAATATTAGGTATTTTCTTTGTATTAGGATATCTTTGAGTTTTGATAATAAAGCTTTTGCTTTGTTCTTGGTGGTTTGCTAAGATTCTCTTAATAATCGGTATTCGTTTGAATCAACGGTTGTTGGAGTTTGCCTGATTATCGGTATTCTTTTGAATCAACGATAGTTGGAAGATTGTTTCTGGTATTCGTGTGAATCAACAGATCCAATTTGTGTTATCTCGTTTTTTTCGCTACATCAGTTGGTATCAAGAGCCGAAGTTCCTGATTAAAATGCCTCCAAGGAGAACCAGGAATATTAATGATGTCTATGAGCGTATTATGGCAAGAATGGAGGAGCGATTAGATCAGTTTGTTGATCAATTTTCTAATCTAATGAATGATATGATGAATCTAAGAAGATGTGGGGATCATAACGGTCGGAGAAGCGAAGACGAAGAGTTAGGAAATCCGTTCTTTGAGGGTGATTGTTCATCTTCAAATGAATGGGGAGATCATGGTGTGGCAGGTGACGATTATAAAGGAGCCCCAGTATTTGATGATGATTGTGAAGAAGCTCCAATATTTGATGATGATCAATTTGAAGAAGAATCGATGCCGGTTTATGATACCGATATTGAAGATGTCATTGGTGAGGAAGAAGAAAACATGGAAGATGTTGTAGTTGTGGCTAATGATCTTTGCTCTTCAATGATACAAACTACTTTAAGTGTTGATTTTTCAAAAACCATAAATTCAAACCCTCATGAGTTAATTTGGTCGCAAAAAGGTAATTTGGTCGAGGTTAGTATTTTGATTGGCAAAAAAATATCAAGAAGGGTATTTGAAAGCTAGACCCATGGATGATAAGTTGGGTTTTAGAATGATCAAAGTTCGAGGTCGAGTCATTATAAAGAAAAAGAATTTGATGTAAGGGATACAAATTTGGATGCTACGGGTACAAGGGACGAGTGAGGCAAACTCGAGGACGAGTTTTTTTTAAGTGGGGGAGAATGATGCGGTTTAAGAAAATGGAAGGTCACAATAAATTTCTTTAATTTTATTTAAGTTAGACAATAAATTGTGATTAGGAAAGTATTTAATTTCTAGTTATAAATTTAGAGAAAATGAAAGGTCTCTAGTTTTTCTATAAATATTAGGTATTTTCTTTGTATTATGATATCTTTGAGTTTTGATAATAAAAGCTTTTGCTTTGTTTTTGACGGTTTACTAAGATTCTCTTAATAATCGGTATTCGTTTGAATCAACGATAGTTGAAATATTGTTTCTGGTATTCGTGTGAATCAACAGATTCAATTTGTGAGTGTTATTTTATATTCACTACATCATATATGCTTTATGAGTAAGTATTTTTCTCAAGTTAAAATCTACGGGCGATTTTGTAAGTCCATTCTTGTAGAGCTTGGAGCAAACAATATAACCGCGTTTGCATCTATTATTATTATTATTATTATTATTATTATTATTATTATTATTATTATTATTATTATTTAATTTTATTATAAATCACTTTATTAAGTAACTCAAGAGATTTTGTTAATTAATTAAAGAGGGAGCCTAGATACTATCTGGGCCCATCCTTTAGGCAATAGAGAAAACTGATTCCAAAACTCAAAATTTAAACACACATCATCATCAAAACAAAATCAAACATATCAACAAGAAAATCATGTCTTCGATCTAGATCCACAAAATACACAAGATAAGAAAAAAACAATAACAAAAATCATAACCAAAAACCCAATCACGTCGCAATAAAAATTTTCATTTTAAAACTAAAACCATAATCAACTCACAACAACATCCGAATCTCTTATACCCAGTTCACGTCACACTCATCCAATCACACAAAACAAAAAACAAAATCATAACTCAACAATATAAACAACATCACGACATCATCACAACAAAAACTTATAAAAAACGAGAGAATTGCTTTTTTTTCTTTTTTTCTTTTTTTTTGATCTAGATTTGGGACATGACTTTTTTTTAATCTTTTAGTATTTGTTAGTAACTCTTCTTTGTAATTAAACCCAAAATCACCACCGGTTATCATCACCTCTGTGTGGTGTGGACCGCCGCCTGACCCTATCGCAGCTCACCACCGCCGCCTGACCCCACCTCTGTCACCTAATCTCTGGCAAAACACCCTCAAAGAACCGATCTTTGGTTAAAGCATTCAAGAAAATGTATATGTTTGTATTTGATTTTTGTTGTTGTTCGAATCTTGGTTTAGATAGTTAGGATGAAAGGTCTCTAGTTTTTCTATAAATATTAGGTATTTTCTTTGTATTAGGATATCTTTGAGTTTTGATAATAAAAGCTTTTGCTTTGTTCTTGGCGGTTTGCTAAGATTCTCTTAATAATCGGTATTCGTTTGAATCAACGATTGTTGGAGTTTGCCTGATTATCCCGTATTCTTTGGACATCAACGATAGTAGGAAGATTGATTTTGGTATTCGTTGAATCAACAGATCCAATTGTGTTATCCGTTTCATTTCACTACATCACCCTTATATTTGTTATTCCTTTGGGATCATGTCTTGTTGAGTACCTTGCCACCTTTTATCGTATCCTTTGATTTTCGTTATCTTTTGCGTTTCGATTAATATATCTGTTCACTAGGCTTGGTTAGCTCAGTCCGACTTTTCTTTTCTTGCGGCAGGTATTAAAGCTAGGAGAGGGGTTGCTTTCGGGTATGAGTGTGAGTGTGGCCTTACCTAGAAGATCTTTAGTTTTGATATATGGATTTGTTACTTTTCGAGACTCTTCGTTATATAGTTATTTCGTTTGGATATGTCTGTCTTTTAAGAACTTATGTACCTTAAGTCATGTTGACTTATTTTCCTTTGGTTATTTATTTGAGACTTCCGCTGTTTATGCTTGTGTTATGATTATGTATGCCTTTGATGTCACACCATATTTGTAATACTTCTACCCTTTAGGGTCGGGGCGTTACAATTTATGGTATCAGGAGCTGGCTAGGTTTAATCATGACGAGGTCTTATGACCTTTATAGCTTAGGCTATGACTTTTCTGTGAGGATTGGGTAGGACATTAGGTTCTCTTATGGTAAACTCTCTTCCGTAACCTATTGTTTTCGTTTTGCTAATCGTTTTCTCGATCGTCAGATGGTGGATACCTCGTAGAAACTCGGATGACGATGTTCCTAACTTCGAGGCCATGATTACTGCTGCTGTGGCCAATGCTCTCCCTAACCTTACTGCTGCTTTGAGAACTCAGATCACCAATGACATCAGGAATGGTGTTGGATCTTCAGGTGGTGGTGGTGGTGATGCTATACCCCATGGAATTCATGTTTGGATCAAAAGGTTTACTAAGTTAAAGCCGCTTGCGTTTCGGTCTGCTTGCACTCCTGCCGAGGCAAAAGACTAGATTACACTTATGGAGAAGTTTTTCAAGTTTTTGGGTTGTCCTGGCTTCCTTCAAGACTAGTCTTGTGCGTTTAAACTAGAGGGTGATGCACTGAGGGTTGGAAAGCTCATTTTGCGTATCAGTTGGGGCGGGGGGGAATGCTTTTGTCGAACTTGTACTTGGGTTGCTTTTCGTGAGATCTTTTGTACAACAGGTAATTTCCGGCATCTGTAACAGAACGCTTATGAGCGTGAGTTGGGTCGATATGTCAGTTAGATCGATTTACTGAGGGGGGTCTAAGTTGGAGAAGCTGGGGAGGGGAAAGAGATTTCTGGGGGAACGTACATAGAAGAGGTTCACTAGATTGGTAGTTTGTTGGACGCTTACCGCTTGGAGTTGTAGAGGCAAGCTAGACATTTTAAGTGGGGGCTAAAGAAGTGGGTTTTGGACCGGATCGTTAATACGGATTATACGAATGTTGCGCAGATTGCGGCTGCCGCCCATAACATTAAGTTATTGCATGAGAGTGGAAATTCGAATAAGCGGGATAGAGATGGTAATCGGATTCAGAACAGGGGACAGGGCCATCAGGTTCCGGTGGTTTTCAGATATACAGTGATGCATCGAAGAAAGGTTTGGGTTGTGTTTTGATGCAACATGGGAAGGTGATCGCCTACGCTTCAAGGCAGCTGAAGCCTTATGAAGTAAATTATCCAACCCATGATCTTGAGTTAGCTGCCGTGGTTTTTGCATTGAAGATTTGGAGACACTATCTGTATGGTGAAGCTTGTGATATATTTACAGATCATAAGAGTCTCAAATATATTTTTACTCAGCGAGAACTTAACATGAGACAGAGAAGATGGTTGGAACTTTTGAAAGATTATGACACTAACATCCAGTACCATCCGGGCAAGGCTAATGTGGTTGCCGACGCACTTAGTCGAAAATTAGGATGATAGCTTGGTTTTGATTCCATCATTTTGATTTAGAGCGTTTGGATGTTGAGATATGTGTACGAGATTCTGGTGGCTATTGGCGAGTCTGAGGATAGAGGTCTAACCTCTGCTACAGATCAAAGAAGCTCAACAGGGCACGTCGGTGAGTTGTGGGCTATTGTGTAGGAATGTGAGACGGTAACATACTGAGGTTCAGTGTTGATGATGTCGGTTTTGTGTGGGGTGAAGTAGTATGTGTTCATAATGACCAGGTACTTCGCGAGAGGTTATGACGAAGTCATAGTTCTCCGTTTACTATTCATCCAGTTCAAACCAAAATGTACAGAGATTTGAAACTGTAACTTTGGTTGGAACGGCAAGAAGCAAGATGTTGTGGCTACGTTCGTTATCCTAGTGTTATGACTTGTCTGAGGTCAAATTGACATCAGAGGGCTAGTGGTTTGTTACAGCCGTTGGAGATTCTATGTGGACATGAGAATGAGATTTCCATGGATTTCGTTACTGGTTTGCCTACTACCTCAGAAAAGAATGATGCAATTTTGGGTGTTGTTTGATCGTGTACTAACCAGTCTGCTCATTTCTTACCTATTGGAAGGAACTATGGTTATTAGTAAGTTGCGGAGATTTTTCGACAGGAAATCGTTAGACTGCATGTCTTGACTTTATTGTGTCCGTCGAGATCCGAAGTTTACGTCTCGTTTTTGGAAAGGATTACAGAAAGCTTGGGGAACTCGTCTTAAGTTCAGTACATCATTTCATCCTCAAACCGATGGTCAGTCAGAGAGGACCATTCAGACTTTGGAAGATATGTTGAGGGCTTGTGCTTTAGAATGGACAGGTAGCTGGGATGAATATTTGAGCTTGGTGGAGTTTGGGCTACAATAATTAGTTGGCTATGCTAGGCATCAAGGAGCACCTTTCAAGGGGTTTTGTATGTTAGGAAATTTGTCGCAGCACCAATTTGTGGGATGAAGTAGTGTTGCAGTTTGAGTGCGGTCGGAGCTCATCGATTACTATTGAGAAAGTGGTGTTGTACTAGGAGAAATTGAAAGAGGCTAGATCGCACAGAGAGTTATGCTGATTAAGCATCAACGTGACTTTAGAGTTTCACAGTTGGAGATGTGTTATTTCTGAAGGTTTCGCAATTCAGAGATTGAGTGTTTGGATGTTAAACGTTTTTGGATCCAAGGGCAAGCTCAGTCTCGATTCATCGGTTCGTTTAAGATTTTGGAACGTATTGGAGAGGTTTCGTATCGCTATGGCGCTTCCTCCGCAGGTTATCGCTACGTTCACGATGTCTTTCATGATATCTCTTTTGGAGGGGATACCATTATCAATCATTGCATGTCGCATCTTATCTTTTGATCAGATTTCAGCCTTATATGTCTTGTCCGTGGAACCTGAATACATTCTGGATCGCACGAGAGGAGTCTGAGAAATAACAGTATTCCTTTTGTGAAGATTCTTTGGAAGAATCACCTAGAGCTTGAGTCTACCTGGGAGACCGAAGAGTCTATGCGAGCTAGTCATCCTCATTTCTTTGTCTAGTTCGGTATGTTTTCGTTTCGTTCTCATTTTGTTTTCGTTCCGATTCATTTCAATTTTCGAGGACGAAAATTTTTTTTTAGAGGGGAAGAAATTGTAAAACTTAAAAATCTCAACAAGTGTAAAATTACCAAAATACCCTAATGCAAGAAAAATACATAAAAGCATGAATAAAGTTCATTTAAATCTTAGAAATTATAAAAATACAACATGTGACAATTATGAAATTTATGTAAGATTAAAATACCTTATATTTTGTAAGAAAAATAATTAATATTTATGTATATATACTTTTGCCGAAATTATGTATATTTATTTATTTATACATTACAAATTAAATAAAATAAATTAGGATAATTACAAAATATTTTGGCAAGTTACAAAATCTGATTTAGTCTATTTTGTAAGCCCAAAAATTCGGCCAAAATTCCTTATTAATATTCCTTATGCATTTTAAATTTGTTAAACCTAAAAACAAAATACCCGAAAACCCTAAAAACCAAAGGAGGCTGGCACAAGAATTTTTCAAAGGGCGTAGGACGATTTTTTCTAAGTGTTTTGGACGGATCAAGGAAGGTGGTAAACTATGGAACGATTGTGTAAAGCTGGTTCGATTCGTGGAATCGTTTTTTTTTCGAAATAAACTAGCATGATTAATCAAAAATCATTCAAATCATCAAGGATCATCAAGGGTATTTTTGTATCTCATTTTTCATCATTTTAATCCATTATATGCGTAATAAAAATAATCATGCATGTTATATTGATCGTATGAATTAAAATGAATTCGAAACCCTAATTTTGAACTAATTGTGAAATCGGCTAAATAATGTTTGTACACTTGATTTTATATTTTTCTAAGGTTGTTTAGATCATATGTAACTCAGATAAAATGTTGGGTAAATTTAGGAGAGGCTCAAAAAAATTGATTTGGGATTTATTGTGTTTGCCGATTTGCGAATAGAAGGAAAAAGGGAAGAAAAGTGTTAAAATAAATTAGGGTTAGGGTTTTGCTAATTTTTACAGGTTCATTTAATGCTAATGATTGGGTAATAATTGTGTTTGTGGTTGGGAAAAATATAATTAGGGTTTTGTGAATTTATTAGTTAGCCGATTTGATTTTTAAAGTATAAGGGAGTGATTTGTAATTTCTGAAACTATGAGGTATGTTTTAAACATGTTATTATACTTATTATAATCTGTATAAAATAAGTTGGGGTATAAAATGTCATATTGATATTATTTTGGATTAAAATGGTTAATTACATATAATAAGTAATTAGAAATTAATTAATTAAAATAGAGGGACTGGAATTGTAAATTCTGAAAAGTGGAAGGTTTGGTTAGTATTTAATGTATAAAGTATGAATTTGTCATATTTGAATCTATAAGGACTTGTTTTGTAATTATGGATAGTTAAAGATATTGTTTAAATAATTAATAAACAAAAAGGGCTAAATATGTAAATTGTGTAAAATAAGGGTTTAACTTGTAAATACAGAAAATGGAAGGTATAATCTGAATAAAGTGTGAAACTTTGATATTTAAACTTTTAACCTTGAAAATTGTTGATTTTGTATCAAACCCTAAAATATGAAAAGTTGTCATATTTAACCCTAAACTTGTAAGGTTGACATGTTAAGTCCCTAAACTATTCAAAATACTTAACAGAATCTCAAATGATGAATATTACTAATTTTGGAAACTTACAAAAATAGAAAGTAACTAAAAATGGAAAGTTACTAAAAATGAAAAGTATAACTTAAATGAATGGTTTGTAATTCGAATTCATCATTTCTTTAGGTTCGGTCAAGAGGGAGTGATTTTGATATTCCTGTGGTGTTTTCTTTGTTTATTGCTTTGCTTCGGAATAAGGTACAGATATTCTGACCTTATCGTTAAGATTTCTCATGACATATTCCTCTCTATCTTTGATTACTTATGTGATTCGCTACATTTGCTCTGAGCCTTTTATCTTGGTTCTCTTATATGATCTGTTGTTATGTTCTATTTGAACCCTGCTATGCTACCTTTGATATCTGAACCTTTGACATTGAACCTTTGCTATGATCCCTTTTAAATGAACTTTGATATGAATGTTGCTTTGAACCCTTCAGTTTGAGACCCAGCACTATTTGTTTCCTAAGCCATGAATGGTAAATGGCCGTGTCATTGATGCACCTTTGGCATGACTCATGTGTGGTGAGTGATTTCTCACACCGTCCCCCATTTGATATTTATTTGCGCTTTATGTAAGATTATTATTGTTTAAGGGGTATGAATGCATCCTAGATTTTGTTTTATTCGATGGATTATGACATTATGATATATGTATATTTGGTGACTGATGTATGGGTGCAATCCACGTCTTTCACAATTTTGGAGCTCGCGACTCCATGGTTACTATGATATGATTTGTTTGGGCTTGGTAATTGGACTTGATTTGATTTTTTGATTCATCTTACCTTACACTATGAATTGACTTCTGATTTGTCTTACCTTATATTTGTATTCCTTTGATCATGTCTTGTGATACCCTTTGCACCTTATATCGTATCCTTTGATTTTCCGTTATCTTTTGCGTTCGATTATATATATCTGTTCACTGGGCTTTGTAAGCTCAGCCGCACTTTCTTTTCCTGCGGCAGGTATCTAAGCTAGGAGCTGGGGTTGCTTTCGGGATATGAGTGCTGAGTGTGGACTTACCCTAGAGATCTTAGTTTTGATATATGATTTGTTACTTTTCGAGACCTTCGTTATTTCAGTTATTTCGTTTGGATATGTCTGTCTTTTAAGAACTTATGTACCTTAAGTCATGTTGACTTATTTTTCTCCTTTGGTTATTTATTTGAAACTTCCGCTGTTTATGCTTGTGTTATGATTATGTATGCCTTTGATGTCACACCATATTTGTAATACTTCTACCCTTTAGGGTCGGGGCGTTACAGAACCGGTTTGGAAGAAACCGAAACCGGTTTGTATGCGGTTTATAGTCGAACCGGTCACACCGGTTTGGAACCGGTTCATGACCGGTTAACCGACCGGTTTGTCTGCTTTTTTTTTCGTTTTTCATGGTTTTATACCCTATAAACCGAATAAACTTTAACTTTTATTTAATAGAAACCCTAATACATCAGAAACGAAATGCATTGGAAAGGAAAATACAACACAATGCAAGAAATTTTAAAATACAACATAATGCAAGCGAATTAAAAACACAACATACTAATTGAAAATTAGTAATCATCTTCGGCTTCGCTGCTCATCATATAATCATACCGTGGTCCTCTTGGAGACAGAGTGCCTTCGCTGCTAGCATCTAATGCAATTTCTTCATCGGATAGTGGAATGGCTTCATTTCGTTGCACTTCGTCATCAAATACATCTTCTTCAAAGTCTAAAAGTATTTCAAGAGGGCATTTATCTTGTTTACGCTCTTTAGCGTCCATCCAAGTGATCCTTCAAACACATGCACATCTCTAAAGACGTCGGAGTGAGTCTTGTTCTTTGGATTGACAACACCCTCCCACTTGTTGAAAATACGGATTCAGAAGCTACCGAAGAAGCTTGTACACTTATTATATCCATGGCCATGCGGGATAGAACGGGAAACATTGTTTCCTTTTCTTTCAAAAAACCTAAGACATCAAAAGTTGCAAACTCTTTGGGATGAAGATGTGTGACAAAATCCGAATTGACATATCGCTCATATTCGCTAGACATTGTAGGATCAGTCCTTGCCTTTTTTTGTATGTGCTTTTAAACCGTTTAGCAAACGGCTATAATTATTTTCGCCACTCGCCTTCGATGAAGTAGCCCCACCACTTGTTTGAGATGATTGAGTTGGGTTACCATATTTTGCATAATAAAGATTATACAAACCTTCCAAATATTCTTTAAAATAACTTTTTGACTTAGATGCAAAACCATCGTCAAAAAACTCCAAATCCGAACTTATCGACTCGATAAGAAAGTCTACCCCGTTTACGTTAAAACATGGATTTAAAGCGGCTGCACAAGTAATTATCGGTGGCATGTGTTGAAAATACTTCCAAAGTTTTTTCTTCATTGGCTTAATCATACTTGACAATATACCCCCCTCAAGTTCATATTCGCTTAATACCGTACTCATGAAGAAAATCTGTTGAAGTACCAATGGAGATGTTGGGTAGTAAACCCCCGATAAAATTTTCGTGGCATTGTTAAACACTTCAAGTAATTGGGTTAAAGATTGAATAATAACCCAATTTTCAGCCGAAAAATGATTACACCTATTCTTATTGGCCAAAAGGTCATGAAAATACGCCAAAGTATTTTGTTGTTTCAAACCACTTAGGAACATATGATAAGTGGAGTTCCATCGTGTTGGAACGTCCCAATTTGGTCGTAAACAAGGTTTCTCTGCATCTTTACAGATTTTAACATAGCGTTGTCGGGTTCTTGCACTTGATTTGAAAATATCTTTTAACATTGTCTTAAAAGACTCTCTTATTGCATCAATCGCGGGGACCTCTAAACCAGCTTGCACAACCAAGTTAATGATGTGTGCAACACAACGACTATGATAAAACCTACCCCCCATTGGTGGCTCGTATTTTAATTTTAGTTTATCCATGGCGGATGTGTTGTTGCTAGCATTATCCAATGTAATTGACATAACTTTATCTTCCAAGTTAAAATTGGTAAGGACTTTTGTCAACATTTTAAACAAGGCTCCACCCGTGTGAGGAGACGGAAACTCTTCGAATGAAATGACCCGCTTCATCATTTGCCAAGTACCGGGTTCAATCCAATGTGCGGTAACACACATGTAAGAACCGGGCACCCCATGAGGAGCGGACCATACATCCGTTGTTAGGTTGACACAAGCATTTATGTTACCAAAACTATCAATTATTTCTTGTTTAGCCGCCAACCATAGTTTCATTGCATCACGTTTGAGAGTAGAGCGACTTACATGAGTGTATCTTGGTTGCATAGTGTTCTGGAACACCCTCGTTGTTTGCTCGTGGTCAAAGTGGTTGAACGGTAACGCTCGTTGAATCACCAAACCCGCGAATTGTTCACGAAGATAATCCGGATCGTACCTGAAAACACTCCCATCTCGAGCCATAGACGTTTGCCCCGCTTCCGGATTCTGGTTCTGCTGTGCCTTCTTTGCTTCACAATGCGGATGAGGATAAGTTATATGCTGTCCTCAACTCATGTTGAACTGCGATTAAAGAAATAAAACAATGCTTGCATTGAGCTTTTTCGAGATTGTCGGTCATTATGCCAAAGGTTGAAGTCTTTCCAAATCTGGGGGATTCTATGGTTTTGATATGATTTTACGAATTGTCGGTGCACTTATTGAACCAACATCGGTGGCAGTTGAGGCGGATGCGGATTCACTTGCCATTGAAAGAAATTTGGTTTTGCTTTGGATAGTTTTTTTTGCTTAGGATTGTATTGTAAGTTGTGATTTGAACTCTAACACAACACATCAATTTATAACCATTAAAAGTGCTAAATAACAAACACTACACCCAAGAAAGTCAGAAAAACGGGTCCCCCACGTGTTAAAAGCCTAATATTCGAAATTTGAAAATTTTGTCTAGGCTCCCGGTCGGTTCGGTTTTAAACCGCCGGTTTGGCCAAGAACCGAAACCGGTTTGGTCAAAACCGAGGTTGACCGGTTCGGTTTTAAGGTTTCAAACCGGAACTGGTTTTTTTGTGCACCTCTAGTTGATAGTAGAGTGCTCATCCAATTGGTTATCCATCAAAATACTCCCTCCGTCCTATTTTTATTGTCCACGTTTTCTTTTTGGGATGTCCCAATTTAATTGTCTACTACTAAAAATAGATAGGGAGTTTGATAAAGTTTACTATATTACCCTTGTTTGAAATTATTATTACAAACTTTAAAGAAGACTTTAATTAATTAGCTAAGGGTAAAACTGTCATTCTGTCAAAAAGTAAGAGAGAGAAAGCAGTAATAAATGCATTTTTATTAAACTGTGTGTTTTTTGTCGGGGGACAATAATTATGGGACGGAGGGAGTAGCTTGTTTGGGTATTGCTTTTGTTAATTACCTGCTCACAACACCAAAAATTAACGTGCTTATTATAGTAGGAAAAACACTTGGAAATTTCGATAATCAAACTAACTGATGGAAAAATTCGTTCACCCAGTTCATAAAACGTGTATAGTTGTTGCTTCAATCGCTGTTGATGTGACAAATGAGTGGAAATCAGATATCTTGGGTTTAATATAACATTTAAAGAAGCAAACTTTAGAATTTTGAGTCGTAAGATAATGACTCGTGTTATGAGTATATTTAAAGCGTTTGGTAATTGGTGGGTGGTTACAAGTTTTGGTAATTGGTTAAAAAGCAGTAGTGGGTGGTCACAAGGTAGTAGCATTGTGTAGTTACATGCATGACGAGCGGTTGAGAATGGACGAATGAAATTTTTTGGTCATGCGATCTAACAGCTATATAAAATCGGGAATTAACACCTTCAGGATCCAAAGTTTATAAAATTTAAACGGATGAGATTTTTGTTCGATCGCCGCGGTCACCATTTCAATGTTAATATCATTTGATCACGCGATCCAACGACTATGTAAAATCAAGAAGTAGCACGGCTAAGATCAAACGTTGATGAATTTAAATGGCGGAGATCATTTTGGTCAACCGTCGCGGTCAATTCACCGGCGACAATATGTATATATAGAAAATGTTTCTTGTTTTTGCAGTTTTTTATTTATTTATTTATTTCTCTTTTTCCTTCAAAAAATTAGGTGTATCTTTTATTCTATTTTTTATTTCTTTTTAATTTTATACTTTTTGAATAAGAAGTAAATTACTATTCAAATGGAACCCATTTTGAAGATATATGAATTTTCATGAGAGTTACTGATGTTGAAAAATATTATTGTATCTTTAATACTAAAGAGCAGGATTCTCATCCCAATGCTCATTAATAGATTTTGCATTCAATCCAATACCCGGCCCGACCCAGGTTTATTTGGGTTATATCTTTATAATTTTCCCACTTTCCCTCACAAAACCGGTGGTATAACACGTGTGAGGTACGTGTCTCGCCTCCACTCTCTCCCTTCATCTACCATAATACTACTATTCCTCTCTCTCTCTCTCTCTCTCTCTCTCTCTCTCTCTGAAGCCAATGAAGTATTATGGTAGATCGAGTTATAGATCTCAATATCTCTCGATGCACCTCTCATAATATGCTTGCGGGTGATTTTTGTTGATGGGTATGTGGTTTCATTGGGATGAGAATCCTGCTCTTTAATATTAAAGATATAATATGCTTGCGGGTGATTTTTGTTGATGGGTATGTGGTTTCATTGTTTTTTGCGGCTGATGGTTTCTTTTTTTTTTTTTTGCGGGTGATTCTACTGACCTTTAATATAAAGGTATAATGGGTGAGAACCAAATCTCGTGAACATAAAGGAAGGTAAATTTAGGGTTATGCTTTGATTTAAGGTTTTCGTTAATTTTCTGTTTTTTAAAATTTTTAGGGCTTATTGTGTTTTTGTTAAACAAAACCCCCAATTTTCAAAAATAATTTGGAAATTTCAACAAAAACAGTACCCGCCCTATTGAAATTTTTGTGTTTTGATTGCATATGTTTTATGCTTTTACACAATTTTAGTGACTATTTGAGGTTGTTATGTTTTTTTCCGTACGGTTTGTGTAACAGAATCTTGGACCAGTGTTTGTGTGGATGAACGTTCACTCAATTTGAATGGTTTGTCTTGCATAAGTTGCGATTCTGAATTGTAATTGTTATTTTGACCATGGCGATTTGGTTATAACGGGCTCTAATGGCTGCGATTTGGTTATAACGGGCTCTCATTCGGTTCGGTTAAAGCTGAGGTTGTCCGCAACTTGGCGAGGCAACCGATTAGGTTTGCAGCCATGCCGGGTGTATCCTCATTTACGCTTTCAATCGGTTTTTATGACACTTTTTATGGCTGTGATGGTTGTTGTAATCTTGGCGAGAAGTTTCGACCCTAACTTGCCTGTGTAATGTATAGAGTAAATTCTTTACCCGATTGTATTTAGCCCTTTCGCATAGAAAAAGCCAAGCCAATGATGATATTTCCCGCAGTCGTTTTTTGGGTACACAGTTGCCTGTATCTTGGTTGGGCAACCACATCTGCATGGTGGTTGCAGCTATGGCAGGTATTCTGTGGTGCCGCCATGGTTGTGGATCTGAGCCTCGCAAATTCATAACATACTGGCGTCATCGGCCGGCTGTCTATGTGAGAAAAAAAGGGTGAAGATGTCTGTTTTTTATTGGCATGTGTTTTTCGTTTGTGTTTTCTCCCTGTTAGTAAAGTTGCAACACAAACGAGATCGTGCTATCGCTTAATTGATATTGGTTACCTCACAATATTAAAGAGCAGGATTCTCATCCCAATGCTCATTCTTAGATTTTGCATTGAATGCAATACCCGGCCCAACCCAGGTTTATTTGGGTTATACCTTTATAACTTGCGCCACTGTACCAGTTTGCAACAGCTTTGACAATGTACCCTGCGGATCTTCGTATTTAGAGGGTCCAAAATGATGACGCACACTTTCCACAAACCCGTCCCAATCGGTGATGAGTTTGTTCCTTGCCATCCAATGGAACCACTCCGCCGCCTCTCCTTTAAGATTGAAACCCACGACCTTCAGACGTTGGTCGACTGGAGTATTCAATAAAGCAAAGTATTCGGTAATCGAGAAAATCCAACTATCCGGATCTGTGACATTAAACTTAGGCACATCTAAGCGCATGGCTCGCGGTAATGCAGATCCCGAGTCGCCGCCACCCCCATGGCGTACTTGTAACAGATTTTTAGTTTCCTGGAGTTCTGCTTGGATAGCTACCAGCCGAGCCGTAAAGGCGTCCGACTGATCTTTAAGCAACAAACAAATTGCGTTTTCGTCCATGATGAAAGCAATGAAAGCACTAAATTGATACGACCCGTTAGGCAGTATCATTTGGCTTGCACCTCTTTAAGCGAGTGCGTGCTCCTGAGAATAAAAGAAGAGAAGAACATATACGTGATTTAGCTAAAACTTGATTCTTTCATTAAATCCTGATGGTTTAAATAGACACGCATGGGCCATTCCCACGTTAACACAAACACATATCCTATAATGATAATGACTGACTTGACACACAAATCCTAACACAACTCAAACATCCCCTATTAGCATAAAGATAAAGATAGTTTATGGTGATAGTTATCGTATCCCATGACAAAGTCCTTTTGCCACTTTGGCGCCACGGAAACCCGTTTGGCCCTTCCTGCATCCAACGACCCTGCGTATCATACTCCCTTTAATTTGTACCTATAATTTATATGGATATGAAATAGTTTGCATTTTTATTACTTATAGTTATTTTAATTAAAAGTTGTTATTCATTTGTAAAGTTATTGTTAGAAAAAACGTATAAATGAAAAATATTTACTCGCTATAAAATTAGTCACCGGGTAACCGCCGCCGCATTGCGCGGGTATCCTTCTAGTATGTATAAATACACACACATCCAGCCGCATATAGTAATGTTTTTCACATCGATCGATCGATCTTTGCGGTCTAAAGGTATCATTCATTATTCATTATTTTTATGTTTAATAATAGTTTTTATTTCTAGTGATCATGTAATTCATGACTGTTATATAATATATAAAGTTATCAATCATGCAATTCAATCTTTGCATAGGTATCATTCATTATTCATTATTTTTATGTTTAATGGCATGCATGCATGTTTTTTATGTAACCTTAGATATCTAAGGCTAAGTTCTTTGTTTGATCTGCGTGTGAATAATTTTTTACTACTTGATATTCAATGTAGGTTTTCATCATCGTTTTGACCTAACCTAATGGCGGCAAAACTTGAAGCACCAAAACCAAATCTGGTCGGGTAAAGTTTCCAGGGTAAGCCATTGGAATGTATCAAACTTTTGAACTCTAAAAAAGCCGGGGAGATTTTGTTTTGGGACCGTGTATTGAACACAATAATGTCTCTTCCACCCCCTTGGAAATATATCACCCCAAAGGATCTTCCGGCTTTGCCCAAGATGGAAGAGTATGTTGTATTCTCGGTGCGCTCATTATTGTGGGGCAATCGAAATGGTTATCAGAGGCGTCTAAATGCGCCTGATAACGTCCTTTATTGGAAGCTAAGTAAAGGAAACATACCGGTGTATGACTTAGACCCTAATAATGTGGTCGGGCATTTAAGCTATTTTACTCTTTATTTTTCTGGTGGTGCTAAGAAAAAAGATATAAACACAAACTGGCACATGACTGAAATATCCAGTACTAACAGGGACAAACTCTATGTAAAATCAGGATGGAGAATAATGCCTTGAGAAAAGCTAGACGTGAGGTTGCTAAATATGATAAGAATATTAAGGAAGCTGAGGTGAAGGCGGATCATCAAAGGAGAAGAGAAGGATTGGCGGAGCTTCCTGATGATAATCAACATTTTGTTGTAAAATAACATTTGTGTGGGGAGATATGAAATGGTTTGTGTGGATTTATATCGTGGATGCGGTTACACATTTTTAATAATCATTATCGATAGTAATTATTTTTAAAAGTTATAAATTGTTTTAACAACGATAATATGATTTAATCTGATTATTAATTAGTGCATTCTCTTCCAAATGTTGATTATCATCAGGAAGCTCCGCCAATCCTTCCCTTCTCCTTTGAAGATCCGCCTTCACCTCAGCTTCCTTAATATTCTTCTCATATTTAGCAACCTCACGTCTAGCTTTTCACAAGGCATTATTCTCCATCCTGATTTTACATAGAGTTTGAAGGCTGTCCCCTTCAGTACTGGATATTTCGGTCATGTGCCAGTTTGTGTTTATATATTTTTTTCTTAGTACCACCAGAAAAATAAAGAGTAAAATAGCTTAAATGCCCGACCACATTATTAGGGTCTAAGTCGTACACCAGTATGTTCCTCTACTTAGCTTCCAATAAAGGACGTTATCAGGCGCATTTAGACGCCTCTGATAACCATTTCGATTACCCCGCAATAATAAGCGCACCGAGAATACAACATACTCTTCCATCTTGGGTAAAGCCGGAAGATCCTCTAGGGTGATATATTTCCAAGGGGGGTGGAATAGACATTATTGTGTTCAATATACGGGTCCCAAAACAAAATCTCCCCGGCTTTTTTAGAGTTCAAAAGTTTGATACATTCCAATGGCTTACCCTGGAAACTGTACCCGACCAGATTTGGTTTTGGTGCTTCAAGTTGTGCCGCCATTAGGTTAGGTCAAAGCGATGATGAAAACCTACATTGAATATCAAGTAGTAAAAAATTATTCACACGCAGATCAAACAAAGAACTTAGCCTTAGATATCTAAGGTTACATAAAAAACATGCATGCATGCTATTAAACATAAAAATAATGAATAATGAATGATACCTATGTGAAGATTGAATTGCATGATTGATAACTTTATATATTATATAACAGTCATGAATTAGATCACTAGAAATAAAAACGATTATTAAACATAAAAATAATGAATGATACCTTTAGACCGCAAAGATCGATCGATCGATGTGAAAAAAATTACTATATGCGGCTGGATGTGTGTGTATTTATACATATTGGTTTGACCTACACGCTGATGTGTCTCTCTCTCATTGCTGGCCGTTAGATTAGTAACCGTGTAATTGATCAACGGTGTATATTGGTCTTGTCACGAAACCACTGTCTTAAGTTTTTTAAACTACTAGACGAGTACCCGTGCATAGCACCGGTAATTTTTAGCTGCAGATCAATAGGCTAAATATGGTCTGATGGTTGGACATCTTTGTTCAGCATCAATACAAGTCTCCAATCTTCTAGATATAATCCTCTAAGCAGTATCTTGTATACAATGTGTTTGAGTATCTTGAAATGAAACCTCTTGTTTTGAACATAAACACTTCTTAAAAAATTCTTTGTCTTTGCATCAAACAGATTGTTCTTCAATCAGCTGCAGGTCTTCTCAGCAACATAAATGGTTTTTATGAGCCTTTACCAAGTAGCCATTCATTCTTGGGCTAGTCAGTTCTTTGGTACCTAGAAAAGGTAATAATCCATGGTGAACTGAAAACCACTTTAACACTCAGAACATGAATCATAGTGTGTTGAATACTATATGACTTTTGGTAAGTCATTACATGTAACATTTCTGATTTTCACATATTGTACGACTCTTTAATGTCAACAATTTATATTAGTCAGATACGCGTTTACTTTTAATTGTGACGTTTAAGCTAAATCGCGTGGACTAAAAAGAAATCATTTTGCGAGAATGGTCACCAAATAAATTAAGGTTTATGTCCAGTGAGTGTCTAGTAATTATTTAAGTAATAATTATCAAACTTGCTCAGTTTTATTTTGATTGGTCACGTAAATGAGTTACGTTTCGCAATAAAATATACTTAGACGCACCACGGAAATACCTAGACTTACCTAGACTTAAACCGGTACACATTTAAAATATCTAAGCACAAGATTTAATCAAAAATCTTGTGCTAGTGTCTCAAAACCCACAAATGTGGCCAAAAGAGCCAAACAAATCGTTGGTATGTGCTTAATTACACATACCTTTTACCTTTAAAAATGAGCTAAAATAACCAAAAACGGACTCAAAATGCCAAAT